>QJPP01004598.1:0-148875 GCA_003996215.1 Jaltomata sinuosa
TTTCTCAGACTGGACCGGGCCACAGTTCTGGTGCATCCAGTTCCTATCGCCAGGGGAATTCCGGTCAGATGAGGCCATCTTTGCCACCTTGTGTTCAGTGCGGTAGGAAGCATCCTGGGATATGTCGCCTAGGTTCAGATACTTGTTATTCGTGTGGGCATCCTGGTCACTTTATGCGAGACTGTCCGAGTAGAGGTAGGAGTGAGATATCCCAGCCTACAGGGTCGATGGCAGCTTCTTCATCTACTATTTGTCCCCCAAGGACAGGACAACAGGCTACACCAGGTCGTGGTAGAGGTAGGGGAGGAGGAGGAGCATCCAGTTCAGGCAGTGGTCAGAATCGCACTTATGCTCTAGCCGGTCGCCAGGACTTGGAATCGTCACCTGATGTTGTTACAGGTACATTGACTATTTTTACTCATGCTGTTTATGCACTTATAGATCCTGGCTCTACTCTTCATATGTTACCCCGCTCGTTGCTAGTAAGTTGGGGGTAGGCCCTGAGTTATTGCCTAGACCATTTGTTGTATCTACGCCAGTTGGTGAATCTATTATAGCTAGACGAGTTTATCGAGATTGTGCAGTGTGGATTTATGACCATCTCACTTCAGCCGATCTAATCGAATTAGATATGATTGACTTCGATGTCATTATGGGCATGGACTGGTTAGCTGCATGTTATGCTAATATCGATTGTAGAAATAAGGTTGTCAAATTCCATTTTTCGGAAGAAATAATCCTGGAGTGGAAAGGTAATGCTGCCACGCCAAGGGATAGGTTTATTTCCTACCTTAAAGCCCAGAAAATGATTTCTAAAGGCTATATTTATCATTTAGTCCGAGTACAAAGCACATAGGATGGACCAGTGACTCCTCAATCAGTTCCCGTGGTGAGTCAATTTCTAGATGTATTCCCGGATGAGCTTCCAGGAATCCCTCCAGAAAGGGAAATTGAGTTTGCCATTGATCTACTCCCAGATACTCAGCCAATATCAATTCCCCCTTACAGGATGGCTCCTGCAGAATTAAGAGAGTTAAAGGAACAATTAAAGGATCTACTCGAAAAAGGTTTCATTAGGCCTAGTACATCGCCATGGGGCGCACCAGTTTTGTTTGTTCGTAAGAAGGATGGGTCCTTGAGACTGTGTATCGATTACCGACAACTGAACAAAGTTACAATCAAGAATAAGTATCCGCTTCCAAGGATTGATGACCTTTTTGATCAGTTGCAAGGCGCCAAATGTTTTTCAAAGATTGACTTGCGGTCGGGGTATCACCAGTTACGTGTTAAAGGGGTAGATGTTCCAAAAACAGCCTTTAGGACAAGGTATGGCCACTTTGAATTTTTAGTAATGTCTTTTGGGCTTACTAATGCCCCAGCAGCTTTTATGGACCTAATGAATCGGGTATTCAAGCCATTCCTAGATGTATTCGTGATCGTATTTATTGACGATATCCTGATTTACTCGCGGTCCAAAACCGAACATGCTGATCATTTACGTGCAGTATTGCAAACACTTCAGAATCATAAATTATATGCGAAGTTCTCCAAATGTGAGTTTTGGTTGACTTCAGTGGCTTTTCTTGGCCATATAATTACAGACGAAGGTATTAGAGTTGACGGCCAAAAGATTGAAGCAGTAAAGGATTGGCCGAGGCCCTTGAATGCTACAGAGATCCGTAGTTTTTTGGGCTTAGCAGGTTATTACCGAAGGTTTGTAGAAGGGTTTTCTTCTATATCTGCACCATTGACAAAGTTGACTCATAAAGCTGCCAAGTTCCAGTGGTCTGATGCATGTGAGCAGAGTTTTCAGGAGTTGAAGGGCAGGCTTACTTCAGCACCTGTCTTAACTCTGCCAGAGGGCACAGAAGGTTATGTTGTTTATTGTGATGCTTCAAGGATTGGGTTGGGTTGCGTTTTAATGCAACATGGTAAAGTTATTGCCTATGCCTCGAGACAACTAAGAAAGCACGAACAAAATTACAATACTCACGATCTTGAATTGGCAGCAGTTATATTTGCCTTGAAAATTTGGCGCCATTACTTGTTTGGAGTCCATGTAGACGTGTTTTCGGACCACAAAAGTCTACAGTATTTATTCAAACAGAAGGATTTAAACCTAAGGCAAAGAAGGTGGCTAGAGTTACTAAAGGATTATGACGCAGATATTTTGTACCATCCAGGGAAGGCCAATGTAGTGGCCGATGCACTTAGCCGCAAATCCATGGGAAGCTTGAGCCACGTGGAAAATAGAAAGATTGAGATGACAAGAGAACTACATCAGTTAGCTAATTTGCAGGTTCGACTAGTAGACCAAGGTAATGGGGGAGTTGTTATTCAAAGCACAGCGGAATCCTCACTTGTGACAGAGGTAAAGGAAAGACAATATGATGATCCAGAATTAGTAAGATTGAGGGAGGAAATTCCACAATAGAAGCAACCACTAATAGAGCTTAAGGAGGATGGGGTACTGAGATATCAAGGTCGTCTATGTGTACCTAACGTCGGGGAGCTTCGAGAGAAAATTTTGGCAGAAGTTCACTATTCCCGCTATTCAATCCATCCAGGAGCGACGAAGATGTATCATGATCTTCGACAGATTTATTGGTGGAATAATATGAAGAGAAATATTGCAGAGTTTGTAGCCCAATGCCCGAATTGTCAACAGGTAAAAATTGAACACCAGAGACCCGGAGGTCTAACTCAAAGTATAGTGATACCTACCTGGAAATGGGAGGTGATCAACATGGACTTTATTACAAGCTTACCCCGTACTTATCGGAAGTATGATTCCATATGGGTGATTGTAGATAGACTTACAAAATCAGCTCACTTTTTGCCAGTCAGGACAACTTATACTGCTGAAGATTATGCCAAGGTGTATATTAGTGAAATAGTTCGACTTCATGGTGTCCCAATTTCCATCATTTCAGATAGGGGTGCTCAGTTTACAGCAAATTTCTAGAGGTCTTTCCAGAGAGGCTTAGGTACTCAAATAAGTCTCAGTACAGCTTTTCATCCACAGACAGATGGACAAGCTGAACGCACTATTCAAACACTCGAAGATAGGCTACGAGCTTGTGTACTAGATTTTAAAGGGAGTTGGGATGACCATTTGCCACTAATTGAGTTTGCTTATAATAATAGCTTCCATGCAAGCATTCAAATGGCTCCTTATGAGGCTTTATACGGACGAAAGTGTAGATCACCGATTGGATGGTTTGAAATTTGAGAAGCAGGATTATTAGGGCCAGACCTAGTTAATCAGGCAATGGAGAAGGTGAAGCTAATCTGAGAAAGATTACTAACAGCCCAGAGTAGGCAGAAATCATATGCAGATGTGCGACGTCGGGATTTAGAATTTAATATTAGTGATTGGGTTTTCCTAAAGGTTTCGCCCATGAAAGGTGTTATGCGATTTGGTAAAAAGGGAAAGCTTAGTCCAAGATATATTGGACCATACAGGATCATTCGGAGGGTAGGAAAAGTGGCATATGAGCTAGATTTACCCACAGAATTGGAGACAGTCCATCCTGTATTTCATGTATCGATGCTACGAAGGTGCATTAGAGATCCTTCACGTATTATGCCTATTAAAGATGTTCAACTTTCTGAAGACTTATCCTATAAGGAAGTACCAATTTCTTTCCTAGATCGTCAAGTTAGGAAGCTCAGAACCAAAGAAGTAGCCTTAGTAAAGGTGTTGTGGAGAAATAATAATATTGAAGAAATGACGTGGGAAGCCGAGGAAGAAATGAGGAAAAAACATCCCCAGTTATTTATGACTTGAAGATAGTACATAGGTAAGTCATATTCTTATATTCTTGATACTCTTCCTACTATGCAGATATGATCAGGTTTGAACATGTGAAAATGATTACATTTAATTGTATATAGTTGTATAGCCCTGTGAGGCATTGTGCTGGACTTTTGCTGAGTTTCAGGTTTTTGGATAGTCCTAATTATAAAGGAAACTCTGCCGAAATTTCAAAGAAATCCTAAGGGACTAGAGCTCTATACGCATTACCCTCATTCGAGGACGAATTATTCTAAGGGGGGAAGGATGTAACACCCCGTACCTTTCAAAACCTATGTGACTAAGTAAATATCGACGAAGGTATTTGAGCTCGAGATTGTGAAGGGGTACTTTGGCCTAGAATTTGAAATGGTCAAATATATATAAGTGTTAAGTTAAATTATAAGGAGGAGGGTTTTGAAAATGAGATAAAACAAGTGAGGTACCTGCTCGACTTATCTAAGCTCTTAGGTGACAAGTAGGTGCATCACCTACCTACGCTAACGAACTAAGTTCCGAGGGCCGATTACGGGCAGCAACACCATGGATTATTAGACCTAATGGTAGCCCAAATGAAGCTTAAAGTTGGCCCATCAAAGCACAACCAAATCTGGCCCAAACAACTACAAAAGGTAGCCACCAATATTGACCACATTTTGACCCAAGAGAAGCCCAAAATCAGCCCCAAAACTTAACCCTTTTGAGGCCCAAGCAAAGGGTAATTTTGGCCCAAGTTTCTTGACCCATTTTGGCCCAAATATACTCAAAAAAAGTCGGCCAAAAAGGTCCCTTTATATAGGCCATTTGCTGATTAATGTTGATCACAAAAAGCTGGAAAATTCTCTCTTATCTCATTTCCTTTTGGCAGCCCTTCTCTCCCTTTAGGGTTCTAAGAAGACCAAGATTAATTGAAGCTTAAGGTGAGTTAAACAACTTGTTATCTTGGTATTAATCTACTACATATAGCTAGGATATCCTATGGTAAGAAAGACATGAACTATGGCAGCCCCTTTCTTATGATTTAACACATGGAAATTGTGTAACAATTAAGAGATTTCTTATTCTCTTGTTGGTGTATGTGTAGGGGGTACTTAAGCTTTTAAAGCATCAATAAAAAGAGGATAAAAACACACCTTCAAGTGTGGTAAGTACTCTGCCCATAATAATATTTTTGGATTGAAGGTCGGATGAACAATTGTTGTTGAATTGTTGTTAAGAACTCACGGGACGGCGATCGGAAGCCGTGAGTTCAATGTGTTGCTATTGTATTTCGGCATGGTGGGTTGTGTAGGGGATGTTTGATGTGTTTTGTATTATTGGAGGCATTAGGTTGGTGTGTGTGTGATGTGTATTGGATAAGGGGAGAAAGGTGTGACGATACACCTTTAATTAATGCAAAATACGTAAATCTGCCCGGGAAATGTTTAGCTACTGTTTTGGGAATGTTGCAGCAGGTTTAAGAGCTAATATTAGCTTCATTATACCCTTGTGTTGTAGATTAACTTAATAGGGGAAAGTCCAAGTTGTGGTAAGCGCAATCTTCGGAAGGAACGAGGTATGTTAAGGCTTCTTTATTCCTTATCGGCATGAATCTAGAAATAGAACTCTAAATCTCCGATAGAAGGAATTTGAGTATTTTGTTGTAAGAGAGCTGATTTGGTAACTCAACAAGTCTTAAGGAACTAATTTATACATTATGGTGATTCAAGTCGCCTTCTTATAAAAATCTGATTCTTTTTGCACGAAATGTAAGTTATCCTTTTGTCAAGTTTCTTCTTCGTATTGTGATCTCTAATCAAGCTTTAGAAAGTATACAAGGAAAGTTAGAAAGTCAAATCCCCATTTATATGTGTTTGGTATGTTAATTCCAACACCTAGTAAGCCAAGGCTAAAGAAGTTATCTAAATGAACCTTCATAAATAACAAGAATAGCTTGAAGGTCAATCTAGTAATACACTTATTATGTGTGGTTTGCGTGTTAGTGTGCACCAAGGTGCTACTGCCATATTGAGGCTATTATATACATAGTGTGCACCGAGGTGCTACTGCCATATTGAGGCCATTATACACATAGTGTGCACCGAGGTGCTACTACCATATTGAGGCCATTATATACATAGTGTGCGCCGAGGCGCTACTGCCATATTGAGGCTATTAAATATAGGGTGCACCGAGGCACTGTTATGGTTCAGTGTGGGTTATAAAGAGTGAGTTGCAGCGTGAGTTAATGCATGTGTTGTGTTCTAAAAAGAATAAAGGAGAAAGAGCTTAACGAGTCTTACCAATTACAGTTTACAAGTTTCATATTTTATCTTGTTCAGATTTACTACTTGCGACTTGCTTTTATGCTTCTACCTTACATGCCAGTACATTATTGTCATACTGACGCCCCATTGCCTGGGGGCGCTGCATTCATGCCTGCAGGTCCAGACAGAAACCCAGATAGACCTCTTCAGTAGGAGTTGCGGAGTTCAGCCATTTGGTAAGCTCCATTCTTCCTGGAGCTGACGAGTCAGAGGTCTAGCTTATATTTTGACCAGGTTATGTATATGTACAGCTTATGGGTAGTCCAGGGCCCTGTCCTGGATATGAGATATTTTACTTACTCCTAGAGGCTTGTAGACGGGTATATGTACATCAGTGTTGGGTATGGCCTTGTCGGCCTTGTTATTAGTTATCTACTATGATAATAGCCTTGTCGGCCTTGAGTTGCTTAACTACTATTGAGCTTTCAGTGTTTCAAATTGTAATTCTTAAAGACCTTATCGGTCTCAGACCCCCAGCAAGTTCAACAGAGATACACTCTATTTTGGCACCCTCGGCCTTTTGGGGCTCCGGGTGTCGGTCATGCCTCCCATGGTTTGGGGCGTGACAGTTTCTTCGTTAAAATCTGGTTATTTCCATTAATTTCCCTCTTTGACCTCCCTAGTTTGTTGGCTGTTTGGAGCCCTTCTGGTGCTCCATTTTTGCTCAAATTTTGAGCATGCACTCCTGGCAAGGTTGGGAACCTTGTGGTCATTTTTTATTTTGGTTTCGGGTTGCAGGGTCCACGAGCCTACTTGTGACTTGAATTTTGACCCGGCAAAATTAGTAGCAATATAAGTACCGTTAGCTTCGTATTGACGTGTAGAATATTGTTATGATAGTGTGGCTACTTGCTGATGCTTCTCGGGGGAGATAGCTCCCGGTCTTGTGGATTATGCGTGCATGCTTGGCTTTCCAGTAAGTTATGGTTTACTTTTTCTAGACTTTGCTCGTATGAGGTATGAGTATAATAATTTGCTAATGGTTGCTGGGATCTTGTGGTTTGGATACGGTTCTAGTAGGCATGTTGATCCTTATAGGTTATTTAGGGGCATTAGAGTAGATATTGGCAAGCAAATCCTTTGTATAGGTTGTAGCCTTTCCGTAAGACTTGGCGTAGGTGGTGTAGTATCCTTCGGTTTTGGATTAGATGCCTTAGCTTAGTTTAAGCTGCTTGTGGTCGAGGTTGCTAGATTTAGGGAACCTTAGCTTAGATTTAGATAAGGGTTTGAGATAGAGTAGGCATTATCGTTGTTTTATTATTATTATTATTATTGCTCATTTGGTGTTCTATTTATCTTACACTTATGGGACCGCGGCCATGGAGGCTGGATTGGCGGGATACCAGGTCAGTATGGTTGTGTTTTGCTTAAGCCTCTCTTTGTTGTACGCTTTATGCTTAGTTCCAGTTAGTTGATTACCTTAGGAAGGTCCCTTGGGAGTTGGCAGTTAGTGTAGTGTTTCCCTATTAGTAATTGTACTAGAATAGGCGGCCTTAGCATTCGTTGGAGGGTAGTTTGTGGTAGAGTAGTTTCTTACTTAGCTTTCTGGCTATTCTTATCGTGTTATTTTCTATGTTTGGCTTTGGTATGAGTATTTGTGGGCCTGAGGCCATGGTTGAGCATGATGGATTCCAGGTTAGTACGATCTTGATATGAAGGGTGAAATGTCCTATCTTGGTATAGCTGTGTGCATTTACATGTATTCGTACATACATTTAGACTGATTCATTTTCATCCCTTTCCGCATATGATTGGGTTATGGTATGAATTAATGGGAACTGAATGGTACAGGTTGACGGGAGTTGAATGGATCGGTGGTTTGATAATGAACCCTTCTTATTAACAAATAATTTTCAAATTAAGGAAGGATTTCACTGGTTTAAGTTGATTGCTAATGTCTAAAAACCCAAAATACTTCCTTTTTAAATGAATGGACCTCCAGGGTGAGCGTCCCACTTTTATCACTATTTTTGGTTATAACAAGGAGAAAATGGTCTCTTTTTCTATAAACTTGTGCTACTAAAGAGAAATAGTACATCACTATTTTACAGACTTCTGAATGGGAAAATATTTCTATTTATGCACTTGGTCTGAGGGATGGTTCTGAACCTTACTTTCCATTGATTTGTGGGATTATATTGATAAGCTCCGGTGGCCCCTTTGCATATATACGGGGTTTTACTCTGTGGTATTTATTTCTATTGGTAAGCTCCGGTGGCCCATGAGAATAAGCTGAGTTTTATGATTATACATGGATTATGTGGTATAGATAAGCTCCGGTGGCCTGTATGGATATTACATGTATTATTGTATGGTATTGGTTGGTAAGCTCCGGTGACTCGTGAGGTGACTCAGGGTTTCATTTATTATTGCATTGGCAACATTTTATTTCATTCATTTCACATCGCATATCATGGTATTCCTTGCACATCTTTACTATCGAACCCCGTGTATAGTTGGCTTGCTTTATTTGGGTGTACTTTCTGGACTTGGGGAAGTCTGATTTAGTTGTTATTGTACTATTACTTTTTTTCTTTTGTATTGTTGCGGTATTTCTCATTTTTATCTAGGTTTTGACCATTATACTTCTTTCTGACTCATCTTTCTTACCCTTGGGTTATATTCACATTTTGTTATAGTTATATCTTATTTGAGCTCAGGATAATTCCTACTGAGTACCGCGTATTTTGGTACTCATACTACACTTCTGCATCTTTTTGCTGATGCAGATCCTAGTAAGAGTTATCACTGTTGATTGTTGTCCTCGTGTAGAGTTGCTGACTGGAGACATTGGGTGAGCTCTTGGCGATCGGAGTTGATCCTCCTCCCTCTACTTTTGGACTAGTCTTCTACTGTACTTTTGGAGATTGTCCGTATTTTGTTGTATCTATCTAGAATATCTAAGTTGTAGTAGCACTTGTACCAACTGGCACCAGGTCTTGGGGGATTCTTATGTATTTACTCTCTTCCCTCCCTTTTACTTCTGTTGGTTTACCTTATCTTCCGTTGTTTATTGATATTTCTTCCGCTTTTGGGTTCTTTCTTGGGTTAGCCCGTTACTTGCAGTTCCGAGCTAAGGGTTGGCTTACCTACTGGTGGGTTTTAGTAGGTGTCATCACGACTTGAGTTTTTAAGTCGTGACAAGCTCAAGCCATCTTCTATGAAAAATTTTCAATTCCTTCATAGTTAACACATACTGGAGGCTCTTATGGTCGGTAAACACATCCACATGGACACCATACAAGTAGTGTCTTCAAATCATCAAAGCAAAAACCTCTGCTGCTAACTCAAACTCATAAGTCGGGTAGTTATTCTCATGAATCTTAAACTGTCTAGAAGCATATCGATAACCTTACCACGCTACATCAGAACACAACCTAAGCCAACTCTAGATGCATCATATTACACACCAAAGCCATCTAAACCCTCTGGTAGAGCCAAAACTGGGGTTATGGTTAACCTAGCCTTCAATTCCTGAATGTTCTTTTCACATTCATCAGACCACTGAAACTCAACCTTTTTCTGAGTCAACCTTGGCAATGGGGCAGCTATGGATGAAAACCCTTCCACAGATTTTATGTAGTACCCAGCCAAACCAAAAAAGCTCCTAATGTCTGTCAGAGAAGTGGGTCTTGGCCAGTCCTTTACTGCCTCTATTTTCTGCGAATCTACTCGAATGCCATCTTTAGATACAACATGATCTAGAAAAGAAATTGATTGCAACCAAAACTCACACTTACTGAACTTAGCAAATAACTGATGATCCTTGAGAGTTTGCAGCACAACTCTCAAATGGTTCGCATGCTCCTCCTCACTCCGAGAGTAGATAAGAATGTCATCAATAAAGACAATGATGAACGTATCCAAGTACTGCTTGAATACCCTATTCATAAAATCCATAAAGGTTGCAGAAGCATTCGTTAGTCCAAAAGACATAACCATAAATTCATAGTGACTATACCGAGTTCTGAAGGCTGTCTTTGAAATGTCACACTCTCTAACTCTGAGCTAATGATAATCGGATCTTAGGTCAATCTTAGAAAAGTAGCTGGCACCCTGAAGCTGGTCGAACAAGTCATCAATCCTAGGAATGGGATACTTATTCTTTATTGTAACCTTGTTCAACTGACGGTCATCAATGCACATTCTGAGAGAACCATCTTTATTACGCATGAAAAGAACTGAAGCACCCTATAGAGAGATGCTGGGTCAGATAAAACCCTTGTCTAAAGGGTCTTTCAACTACTCTTTTAATTCTTTAAGCTCTGCTAGAGCCATTCTATAAGGATGAATAGATATAGGTTGCGTATCTGGGGAAAGGTCAATCCCAAATTCAATCTCCCACTCAGGAGGGACTCCGGGCAGATCCTCAGGAAAAACTTCAGGAAACTCATTTACTGCCAGAACTGAATGGAGAGATGGAGTTTCAAACTCAGAATATGATAACTGCTCAAATAGTACTCCCAAAAGAAGAAGGCACAGCGATCACCAAGCAAAAAACATTTATAAGTACCCAATAGGTGTCGAGGTCGTACCCAGAGAGACTTGGCAATAGCAATATGAAGATTGTAGTGAAATGACTTCACTAGGAGAGTAATTGTTTAAAAACACGAAACTAAATGGTTGGGTGAATTGGGATTCTGTCACAACAATCACAATTCAAATTAAAGCAAGTGTGTAAAATAGGTGTACCAAATTGAGTAGGAGACTAGGGATGTGTATCCAATGGGGCTTTAATGTGGGATAGGGTGTTTGCCTTTTCACACTAATTTTCACTCACTAACATACGTAGCCTTGGTCATGGGCATGGTTGTTTATCTCTCGATCAAAAACCATATATCTAATAATCTCAGTTAGAGAACTATCGGTTAAATCAACAAACAATCAAGATCAAGCTTGGGGAGGTCACACTATCTCTAGTTTAGACCCTTAAATGGGTGATTCTGTCGATATGAGCTATTTCTAGCCTCAAATCTGAATGGAGTCCCAAGTTCCCACTAGTAATCTCTCATCTGAAACCATAAAATTCTCTTTCAAGCAACAACATAGTCAAGTAATGAAAATTAATGTTTGCAACTACCAATTTTAGAATTAAAACTTGGTGAAACTACTAGACCCATATCAAATAAGCAATTATAAGCAAGAATTAGCAACACCCACACCCATTTGTCAAGCACCAATTATCAACACATCCCTAGAGATATACCAAGTGGGTAAGTCAAATTCCTCTTCATTCAAGTGTAACTTCAAGTTCTAAGCTCAGTTTTTGTACACAAATGGTTAACCAAGATTTGGAAGAGAGAATAGATTGAAACCCTCTTCTTCTTAGAGAGGAAAATTTGTTCTTAAAGGTAAAAGCTCTTCATAATATTCAGGACTGAAGAATGTTATTTACCATTGTGCCTAAATTGGCTTTTTATACTTTCCCAAAATGTCACTAATTTTCTGGAAAAAATTTCCCTTTGGGTAGTGTATGCCGCGACGTGAGGTTCGCACGTCATGATGTGCGCGTCGCACACCTTCTTCATTCGAACCAGTGACTCAGGCAACTTGGGAGATGTCATACGAAGAGGGTGCGGTTCGCACCATGGGTTGTGTGCATCGCACAATGATCGCACCCCATGATAGATCCTTCAGGCAATCCAAAGCTTCATGCAGTGGGAGGTGCAAAACTCACCTCGGCTTGTGCGTGTCGCACAAGTGCCGCATCTCAGGGCAGATTCTTTGTCTTTTATCGATCACTTCACAGTTCACTCCTTTTAAGCTCTTTTTGGGTCCATTTTCTTATTTTCTATCTTTGATCACAAGTACCTGCATAGACATCAATAAAGGCCATAAGAACCTCTAAATCTATTCAAAACATAGCAATAATTCATGGATAAAGGCTCAATAAGTTGGTAGATTATCGACTTATCAAACCCCTAAACTTGAACTATTGCTTGTCCTCAAGCAAGATACTCACAAGGCAAGGAATGAATTATGCTCTAGACTCAATTAAGGCATAAAGGACTAATCTATACTAGAATTTAAGAAAAATAATAAATAAAAAAACTCAAACAAAAGACTCAACTACAATGCTCATCTCAATTTGAATCACCCCAATGTCAAGGATATTGATCATTTCAAAATCTTTTCCAAAAGGACTTCATTTCTCACTCAAAATCAAGGGAATTTTGTCATTCAAAACAAGACATTTAAGCTTCTCAAGTCAATGTCATAGACTGTCAAGGTTTTTCATGAGTTTAGCCACACAACTTATCTCATTCATTCCTCTCAATTGAAATAGAGACTTTATGATTCAATTCGAGTGCATGATGCAACTCACCACAAGAGAGAATCCCACTTACAATAATTCAATTCACAACAATGGGATTATAGGAGAATTAAGAAGACTCTCACTCTCTCAATGATATTCAAGTGCACACACACACTGAACCATAGGCTTGCCCTTCATGTAAATCGCCACTAATGTAGAGTAGCCAAGCTCAGAATCACCAAGGACTTGCGGGTTATGATGTTGGCTAGGGCTAAGGTAAGGATTTCATTTGGTTCAAGTGACTTCACCTCCCTAATGCTCTTTGTTATCATTTCGAACACCACTCACATTTTTAAATTTCAACTTCACCTTATTTCTCCCTCACATAACCCAATCATCTCCCTTCCAATCATGATACTTCAAACTCTTTGTATCACCTTCATTTGGTAGCACCTAATTTTTGCTTTTCATTTTGCGCTCATAGGATTGACTTTTGGAGCACTTTTCAACTCAAACCTAAGGTGCTACCTTGCACTTGAAGTGCATTCCTTTTCTTGTCCTCATTTGATTGCGTACAGCCCCAAACTTAGGCATTTGCCTATGTTGTCTTTTCATTCCTCGCCCCCCCCCCCAAACTTAGGCTTTTAACCTACTTAACACTTTCAAGCAATTAGGGAGGTCGGGTGCCAAGATAAAGATTCAAAAAGGTCAAGGTGTTAACAACGTGCCAAATAACGGTTACAAGCTCAAAGGGGTTCACTAGGATTGATGTCATGGGAAGTCATTTGGGTGAAGTGGCTATCAAAGAGGGCCTAAGGTCATCTTCTAAGCTCGGTCACACCTAGAATTTTGCCTTGAATCACATTCGGGGCAGGTTCTAGATGACACGCATGCATGAGAATCAAGGTAAAGCCTCACCATATAAGGCATCATGCCACAAGACTTCTTTCATTAGTCTCAAAATCAATTGGGACAAATGACTTTCGACAAGCTACTCTGAGTTTGTTACACACTCGTTTGTGAATCAATAAAGTCAAAGCGATAGTGTGCAAGTCATGACAACAGAATGCTTTTCCTCAAAAATTTATTTCCCTTCTTCCATTTATTTTCAAAAATAACTTGCCAAGAGAAAAAAATTTGGTGGGCCCATTTCGAGACAAGCAACTACGAACTCAATTTTAAACTAAAACTTGGCATTTCCCTTAAGAAATTTTCCTCTCAATCTATCATAGGGAAACACCAACCAGGTTCAACATAAAAACAAAAGAAAATGAAAGATAAAGAAAACTTTTGCTCCTTGGGAAACAACCATGGTATTAAGAAAAAACTTGGAGATAATTACTAAACCATTATTAACAAGGCGATATCCAAATAAAACACTCACAAACATAAATGGAGCATTGTCCTCGGCGATGATGCCATTTTTGATAAATGCTCAAATCATACTCCCCAAAGATGGAGGCACAGTGATCGTCAATCAAAATACATTTATAAGTACCCAACAGGTGTTGGGTCGTATACACAGAGACTTGGCGATAGCAATATGAACGTTGTAGTGAAATGACTTCACTAGAAGAGTAATTGTTTAAAAACAAGAAACTAAAAAGTTGGGTGAATTGGGATTCTGTCACAACAATCACAATTTGAATTAAAACGGGTGTACCAAATTGAGTAGGAGACTAGGGATGTGTATCCAATGGGGCTATAATGTGGGATAGGGTGTTTGCCTTTGCACACTTATTTTCACTCACTGACATAGGTAGCCTTGGTCATGGGCGTGGTTGTTTATCTCTCGATCAATAACCACATATCCAATAATCCCGGTTAGAGCACTATCGGTTAAATCAACAAACAAACAAGATCAAGCTTTGGGAGGTCACACTATCTCTAGCTTAGACCCTTAAATGGGTGATTCCGTCAATATGAGCTATTTCTAGCCTCAAATTTGAATGGAGTCCCAAGTTCTCACTAGTAATCTCACATCTGAAACCATGAAATTCTCTTTCAAGCAACAACATAGTCAAGTAATGAAAAATAATGTTTAAAAACACCAATTTTAGGATTAAAACTTGGTGAAACTACTAGACCCATATCAAATAAGCAAGAATTAGCAACACCCATACCCATTTGTCAAGCACCCATTATCAACACATCCCTAGACAAATGAAACTAGCCACTCATGCTAAACGAAAGAGATATACCAAGTGGGTAAGTCAAATTCCTCTTTATTCAAGTGTAACTTCAAGTTCTAAGCTCAATTTTTGTACACAAATGGTTAACCAAGATTTGGAAGAGAGAATAGATTGAAACCCTCTTCTTCTTAGAGAGAAAAACTTATTCTCAAAGGTGAAAGCTCTTCAGAATATTCAGGACTGAAGAATGTTATTTACAATTGTGCCTAAATTGGCCTTTTATACTTTTCCAAAATGTCACTAATTTTTTGGACAAAATTGTCCTTCAGGTGGTGTGCGTCACGACGTGCAGTTTTCACGTCGTGATATGAGCGTCACACACCTTCTTCATTTAAACCAGTGACTCAGCTAACTTGGGAGACGTCATGCCAAGGGAGTGCGGTTAGCACCATGGGTTGTGCGCGTCGCTCAATGACCGCACCCCATGATAGATCCTTCAGGCCATCCAAAGCTTTATGTGGTGGGAGGTGCAAAATTCACCTCGGCTTGTGCGTGTTACACAAGCGCTGCATCTTAGGGCAGATTCTTTGTCTTTTTTCGATCACTTCACACTTCACTCCTTTTAAGCTCTTTTTGGGTCCATTTCCTTATTTTCTATCCTTGATCACAAGTACCTGCATAGACATCAATAAAGGCCATAAGAACCTCTAATTCTATTCAAAACATAGCAATAATTCCTGGATAAAGGCTCAATAAGTTGGTAGATTATCGACTTATCAGAATCCATAACGCAAACTATATGGTAGACATACCCCTTAAAGATTATTTTCCTATCTTTGAGATAAGATATGAAATGACCCTTAGAGGATGGAGGACTACCCTGCCACTCTAGGATAGGCTCATTAGGAAACTTAAAGCTTTCTACCTTGGTTCTACAGTCGACTGAGGCATAACAGGCATGTAGCCATTCCATACCAAGAATAATGTCAAAATTTGTCATATTTAATTCCAATTAAGTCTGTTGAGGTGACTCTATAGAGGAATAAGATAGGTCAATCTCTATATACCCTCTGAGCTAGGACTGACACACCAACTGGAGTAGAGATATAGAAGGGTTCTAGGAGTTGTTTCAGACTGGCTCTAAACTTCAAAGCAACAAATAGAGTCAGGAAAGATAATGAAGCCCTTGGGTCTAATAAAGCATAAACATCAAAGGAGAAAACTCGTAATATACTAGTGACTATATCAGGTTAGTCCTCCTAGTCCTGGCAAGATGAAATAGCATAGAGACAGTTCTGGCACTAATCGCCACATGTGCCAGAAGTGGTACCCTGCTGAGTTATATGGACTACTGGAGCTGCTGAAGTAGTACCCTGAGTCTTTCCACCTCCATTTCCCTGCCTGGCTGAGGGGAAATCCCTAATCTTATAACCATCTATCCACATCCAAAACATCCACCTGACCCATCGTGACACTCCCCAGGTGATTCTTGCTACACTTATTAAAAACTGGATAAGAAGTCCTTTTCACAATAGTTTTATGAGAATGAGAGCTTGTCTCTCCAATAGTCTGATCATGTCTGGGTCTTGGTGCTAGGTATGGAGAACTAGTTGATGATGGTACAACCCCTGATGACTTCTTATGAAACAAAGACCGGTGTCCACCTTCGTACCTCTGACGACTGAAACCCAAATTCTCTATTCTCTCCCTCTTGTTTTCCCTTGCCATTTCTTTCAGTTTATCTTTCTCAATCTGTTGAGCATGTGTCATGAGCCCGGAGATATCCATATCCCTTAATAACATAGTCGTTTGGCACTATTTCTTCACTAAGTCAAATACTTTAAAAACAAACTTACTCATATGGGCCCTCAGCTCAGCCACCATAGAGAGAGGATACCTAGATAGTTGAGTGAACTTCAGCCCATACTCTTAGACTGACATCAATCCATGCCTCAAATTCATAAACTCTTCAGCGTTAGCCTCTCTCAACTCCCTCAAGAAGAACCTATCCAGAAAAGCCTCAAATAATCACTCCCAAGTAATAGGAGCTGCATTTCTTCCCCTACCTTCCTTCCACTGAGTGTCAAATATGAGCCACATCCTTAAGCTGGTAGAAATCTAGGTCAACACTGTCAGTACCAGTCACCTGCATCACCTCCAAGATCTTCTTTACTTCATCTATGAAATTATGTGGATCCTCACCAATCTTATACCTCGAAAACACTGGCATATTCATACGGACAAAGTCCCTAACTCTGGCAGCAGTTGTCCCACTATTTGGGTTAGCAGGAATAGGTGCCTGCTGATTTGCCTGATTGGTCATCGCCTGGGCTAACATCACAATGGCATTTCTAAACTCCATATTTGTGACCTCATAGTCTGGGAATGGAGGGTTAACATTACGGGCATTGGCTCTGCAAGGAGGCATGATCTAAAATGCATAAAAAATGGACTAGAGAGGAGAAATAGAGTTAAACTCTATCGCACGATATTGATCATGAAAGAAGTGAAGTTTTCCTAAAATGCTTCATAGCCTCCCTCTCATAAGTGTGGCACGTTTTACATCTATGAGAGAGACTCTACTTAACGCGAGTTTCAGACATCGTAGGACTCTTGAACCTGAGGCTTTGATAATAAGTTTGTCATGCCCCGAGGCTACCCACTAGACATAATACTGGACCTAAGACCACAAGTGGTTCCAAGCTAATCCTTGGCCTTAGCATGACTTAAACATAACCTAGACATTCATAGAGAAAGCATAAATTAAAATACTAGGCAAACCAAATCATCATAAGATAAAAGTCTAAGAGTATCACAATCTGAAACATCAAATACTAATTGTCTAGCTATATCTGGAAATCCTCTAAAACTGACATAAGGAGTTGTTAGGACAAGACCCCATCTAAATCTAAGTACTAAATGAAAGTTATCAAGCAAACTAAGAATCATAACTAGCCCTCGAATGATGAGGGCTCACCAACTGTGAATGAAAGTCCTGTTGGGTCTAGCCGCGAGTCTAAGAATGAGCGCCTGAATCTATAACATGAAATGATGCAGCACAAAGAGGTATGCGGTTAGTACTATGGAATGTACTGAGCATGTGAGATATGCATAATTCATAGTAAAACATGCTTAAAATATGACTAAAGCTGAAATCATGTAATGATAATAAAATCTGTAATGTGATGACTCAATGCAATATCATAGGCTAAAACATAGTTATAATCATAAGACATAAATAGTAAGTTTGAAATCTGAAAACAAAGAGTCAAATACATTTAAAAGCTTAAATCATTTTTGTGGAAGATTCTCGTAACCAACATTGACCATGTGAGCATATGGAATCCAAATAATGTACCCTAGTTGGCAGAGATGTTTTGTACCTTGCCGGTGTACTATACCATATTTATAGTGAAACCACTATCATGTGCCCATTGGGCTAAGTAACTTATGCTGGCAATATAGTTCTAGGACTTAAGGGTACGTTGAACCCTAGTCCAATTTGATGCTAAATACTAATCCCAAAAATATACTATAGGTCATGCATATATTGGGGCATATTTAGATGCTAAAATTATTCATAAATCATGTGGACATATCTAGATGTCATACTATTCATAATTCGTGTAAACATAATTCTTGAAACTTGAGATCATGTTATCTAAACATGCCAATTTATGCATGAAAACAGGTGAAACTTTTGAATCATGCTAAATTCTTTCTCAAATCAAGGGTTTAATAAGTACTTGTAGAACTCATGCCAAATCATGTATTTAAGAATAAAAATCATGTATTGATGTAAATAAACTAA
This sequence comes from Jaltomata sinuosa, assembly GCA_003996215.1. Classification (NCBI taxonomy): domain Eukaryota; kingdom Viridiplantae; phylum Streptophyta; class Magnoliopsida; order Solanales; family Solanaceae; genus Jaltomata; species Jaltomata sinuosa. The sequence goes on from QJPP01004598.1 coordinate 18,302, forward strand.
ATTCATAATGATTTGCATAATTGGGTAATAACCCTAGTTTTATAATTTCATACAATCAAGGTTAAACTTAAGATTTTGGGCATAAGAGTGGAAAGAATAATTTATAGAATACCCACATACCTGAACCCAAAGCTTTTCTTAGCAGGAATCTGGAGATGGAAACTGGGAGATGAAACCCTAGGCCTTGGAGCTTGAGAGATTTGAATTTATTTTCTTCTTTTGGAATTAGGTTGAGAGAATGAATGAGAATCTAGCTAAGTGGTACTAAAACCCCTTTAATTTGGCCTAAAATGATTTAAATTAGGAGTTAAAAGAGTGGAGAATTACAAAAATACCTCAGAGAATTAAATCTTGAAAATTGAAGTTGGGGAAATCTACGGACAGGTCTGCAACCCTTGAAATCAAACGATGGACGATGGAATGACCCGTGGTTTCAGCTTGGGGAAAGTGAGGGTCCTCTGATATTTAGGAACCACAACTGACAGGACGGACGTGGAACTAAATGACAGGTCGTTAACTGGACTGGGGTTCTAGGGCCTATAAGGAGGGCCCTCTGATGGTCAAAATCACACATGACAGGATGGGTCGTGGTTCTAAACCACAGTCCGTGAAGTCACCCATGAATTTTAGGAAATCAAACACAGAAGGTCGAACCATGGATCATACCATGGGTCGTGGTCCAGAATGACGGCACATGATTCTGATGGTGATTTTTGAAAACTTGAATTTTTCTGCAGTATTTCGTATTTAGTACTGTAAGGTAGCTGGTTCAGGTTCCGGAGTGTTACATTAAGCCTCTAGAATAAGATGACATCTTGAGTTTTGCAATGTTGGCTCGTCATTTATAGTTCAAATTGATGGAGTAGCCCAATAAAAAATAGACTTTAATTAAATCCATATTTATTGGACTTAAATAATTAATTCAATTATATTAATCCATAATATTTATTTGGACTATTATATTTTTAATTTAATATAATCTAATTTTTTTATGAATTTAAATTCAATAAAATTTTATTGTGTACAAATGCACCCTACTTCAAAATTTGTCAAGATATAAAGTTATTAGTGACGAGGTTTGAAGTACTATTAATTAATATAATGCACTTTGTAAGGACAAATTCAATAGCTATTAGATGCTTTAGGACTAGCTTTAATTTTTCCTTTGATTTAGATTTCTAATTATCGATTGATCTCCCAAATAATGGGAATTAGACTTGATATATGCTTGAATTGAAAGTAGTCAATCTCCACATTACCACGTGGAAAAACTTGAAGACCTCTCCTCATCCCACTAAAATTCTATATGGTTATGCTCCAAATTTATCATGGATTAGGAGCTTTAACTGCCTCTTTGGCCTCAATAAAAAGTAATTGGTTTTCAAAATTTATGCCACTTCAACATCAAATTTCAATAGGTGGGTGTTGGTTGTTGCATAGGCGTTGCATGGTAACTTGATTGTTTCTCATCTTTTATTAACCATTATTTTATTCTTTTCAAAAGTCCCTTTTTTCTTAAAAAATCTCACAACCCCTTTTTTCAATGGCTCGTATAAATCAAGAGTTATCGTACTTTGTAATTCTTAATTCACCGTAACTTACCAATAGGAGCTAATATATATTTGACCATCAATAACGTCATATAATTCAATTTTTATTTTGTGATTTTAATTCACCTTAACTTGCTGATGATCTTTCATCTTTCCATCCAGCGTGCGGATTCGAGGCAACAACTTGATTTATTAAGATATACCTGTGCCTAAATATCTTCTTCTAAGTTTTCTCTTTCTTTGTTGTTTCCTTCTTTTTGTTGTAGGCTCTTGAATAGATTAATCATGAGGGATCAGCTTAAAGTGCGAGAGAATAACATTATCTCCAATACGTTGGGACTGACGAGCTTGGCTTCTTTCAATGACGTACCTATGTAACAATTAGCTTAAGGTGCGAAGGATTAACATCACCTCCGATACCTTGAGACTGACAAGTTTGTCTCCAAGTTTAGTACCTTTTAACGGTGTATCTATGCATCAATCAGCTTAAGGTGAGAGAGTTTAACATCACCTCTAACACCTTAAGACTGATAAGTTTGGCTTCAAGTTTGGTACCTATGCAACAATCAGCTTAAGGTGCGAGAGTTTAACATCGCCTTCAACACCTTGACACTGACAAGTTTGGCTCCAAATTTGGCTCCTTTAAATGATATATCCATGAAAAGGCTAGCTTAAGGTGCAAAGGAAAAAAATTTGTCCACCTTAAGGCATAGAAATTTAGAAGGTCAAGGCTCGAAGATTTGGTAAATTCAAACTTTTGAAGACTTCAACTTATAGACTTGGAATATTCGATGACTTCAACTCGCAAGCTTGATAGATTTGAAACCTCAACCTACAGACTTGGCGACTTTGAGAACTTTAACTTACAGACTTGGAGGATTTGAGACCACGCCCTACAGACATGGCAATTTTGAAGACTTCAACACACAAACTTGGAGGATTTTGAGGCCAACTTCCAAACTTGACAAATTTGAAATCTTTATCTTGCAAACTTGGAGGATTTGAGAATTTTACCTCACAAATTTGGTATATTTCGACTTCAACCTGAAGGCTTGGCAAATTTGATGATTTCAACACACAAACTTGGAGGATTTCAAGGATTTTAATTTCCAAACTTGGCAGATTCAATGACTTCAACTAGCATACTTGATAGATTTGAGACCTCAACCTACAGAGTTTGCGGCTTTGAGAACTTCAACTTACAGACTCGGAGGATTTGAAGACTTCAGCTTATAGACTTAGTAGATTGAGACCTTATCTCGCAGAGTCAATTGAATTTGAAGAATTGATAACGCCCAAACTACACCTCAAATTAACGAAGCGTAAGCGGTCGTAGTCAAATATAGAACCCAACTAGGTTGGGGTCGAATCCCACAGAGAATATGGTGAGAATTAAGTCGTTAGTGAATTAGATAACTAATAGTCAATAGTTTCCGAAAAAAGGGGGGATTTGTGTGATCAAATTGTAAACAAAACAAGCAATAATGTGTGAGAAATAATCAATAGGAGAATGAACTAGGGAAGTGTTTACCATGGCGTTGGTAACAATGTCGATTCTAAGCTTAACAGGGTTCTTTCTATATGTGTGTCACGATGTGATTGAAGCAATGGTATCGTCTAAACGTCTCTCGACCAAATAAACAAATTTCCTTTTCTATTCTCTCGACCTCAAAAAGATGTGCTTTTTAGATTTCAACCTTAAACATCAAGTAGATTAATCTAGTTACAGCATTAATCATTAGACGAGAGTTAGTAGTCTCGAATCCTTGTTGTTAATCAAGTTTCCTGGTTTTAATCTCTTTACTCAAGCAAACTTAAACCTAGGCATGTTCTAATGTTTGCAACCACTAGAAAACGTTAAATAATGAATGATTAACAACGTGACAATACATATATTGAACCCAACGCTACCCGGAATCTATATCGCTACGTTTGCCATGGCTCCCACAACCCTAGTTGTAGGAGGTTTAGTTAATCATGCTTGTAGAAGAACAAAAGAAAGCAATATTCATAATAAAGAAAAGAGATCCTTACAATGTATTGAAAACAATCTTTAATTAATCCAAGAGCAAGAAAAACAAAGATCCCAAGAACAATCAAGAATAATATTGAAGAGAAGGAAACCGTGTGTAGCGCGTTTCCTCTCTCAAAAATCGCTCAAAACTCTCCTACAATTATTGGGTAATGTATGTAAAAACTATTGGAAAAGTGATATGTAAAATAAACCTAACATAGGGTATTTATAGGAGTCTAGGAAACCAATCCTAAAAACGCTCGGATTCCGCGTCGCGGACTGCCTAATGTGACGGCCAGGGTGACGGACCGTCACAGGGTTGACGGACCGTCGCCTGGACCATCACCCTTAGGCAGTGGTGCTGCCTTGGCTGCTGCCTTGGTGTGACGGTTTGGGTGACGGACCGTCACACCCTTGACGGACCGTCACCTGAACCGTCACTCTTATCCAGAATGTTCTTTTTCGCGTATTTCCATCTGTTTCCGTGTTTGTTTCCATTTCCTACAAATACAACATAAAAACATCAAAAACAACAACGGTTGCTTGAAAACGTACGATTGTTCTTAGTAAAAAGGAGTCGAAAGTGCCGCACATCAACACCCTCAACTTAAAACGTTCGCTTGTCCTCAAGCAACATAACATAAAACAATAAAACGACTCAACTAAGAACACGAACTCATGTCTCTAGAAACTCATGGTCATTCCACATCTTAATCCATTAAATCAAGCTCCCTCGTAGCACACGAATGTATGAAACACTAACTTGCAAGGATCCAAACATGTCATTCCGATATGATAGAACATTCTACATTCACACGCGCAGCTATCCTAACAATCAATAGACAATACAAACATCTTGGTGCCCTTACCACAAAGAAATCCCTCACACAAGATTTGGGACTAGGTAAGCGCTCACACTCACAAACGATTTCAAACAATGCACATGCGATACCATAGGCTTGCCCTTACTATTCTATTTCAGTTCTTCAGAAAGCCGCTCAGGATCACTACAGGACTTGTTTAGGCTTGTAATGAGGCTTCGGGTGCAGGTAGGATACATTTAGGGGTTAGTGACTAAGCCATCCTTGGAACTACCGACGTCTTATTACCACATAACTTACTTTGTCCATCCTTATTCACCTTTATATTTCCTTCTCTCTAGCTACAGGTGCGGCCTCTTTATCTTGACAATTCTTTTTATTACTTTTTCGATCTTTTTCATCTCTTTTTATTTTTCTTTTCATTTCTTAGGCACACACCCGAATTTTCATTCTATTCCCAACCAATCTTCACTATCCTCTTTTTCTTATCATTCACCTCTATAGTAGCCACCCTCAACTTAGGTTGATTGCCTGGGTTGAGGTGCACAATGTCCATGGAAGGACCAGGGCCAAAACAAGGTTTACCTCTATAGTAGCCACCCTCAACTTAGGCTGATTGCCTGAGTCGAGGTGCACGATGTCCAAGGAAGGACCAGGGCCAAATTAGGGATTCAAAGTTAAACAGGAATGATGACAGGTTATCGAAAGAACAAGGTCAATCATGGCTCAAACAGGGATCAAAGGATTATTTATATTTGGACGGTCTTTTAGGTTAAGTGGACTGCACACAAAAAGGGCCTGTGATCCTTTCCTAAGCAACCAACTTCAAACTTAACAAAATAGACCAGGCAAGTTCTAGATGCATGCACAGAGTAAGAATTTATAACAATAAGCTCACACACTCTTGGCACCAAGAAACTATATCGCTACCAACTATCAAACAACCGCTCGGCTTAAGCATACTCATTCTAATCATAATCACACAATGACATTCAAGGATCCAGACAGTCAATCGTTTCAACATAAGTACAAAACCAAAAAAAAAAAAATTAAAGGGGCCTCGTTTTAGTCAACAAAAACGCCATGCTCATCACTATAGACACTAAAAAATTTAAAATAACAACCTAAACATGCCGGTTCTACTAGATAGCACACCAGAGGGAAAAGAAACACGGCAACAAAAACCCTCGGTGGTGACTCACAGGTTTCCCCACGAATTAATTTGACTATAATACAACAACAATTTATGGGTTGCCTCCCATACAGCGCCTGATTTAACGTCGCGGCACGATGCGGGTGTCTTGATTACTCAGACTTCATCAAGACACCCCAGACTTAATAAACAACCATATGCACAACTATATACCCTATAATAAACAAAAACAACAAATAAAAGTAAAAGCAGGAAAGTATGACTAAGAGTCAAATAAACACACCGGACTTAACAAACAACCGTATTCCTCGGCAACGGCGCCACTTTTTGATAATGCCCAAACTACACCTCAAATTAACGAAGCATAAGCGGTCGTACTCAAATATAGAACCCAACTAGGTTGGGGTCGAATCCCACAGAGAATATGGTGAGAATTAAGTCGTTAGTGAATTAGATAACTAATAGTCAATAGTTTCTGGAAAAAGGGGGGGTTTTGTGTGATCAAATTGTAAACAAAACAAGCAATAATGTGTGAGAAATAATCAATAGGAGAATGAACTAGGGAAGTGTTTACCATGGCGTTGGTAATAATGTCGATCCTAGGCTTAATCGGGTTCTTTTTATATGCGTGTCACGATGTGATTGAAGCAATGGTATCGTCTAAACGTCTCTCGACCAAATAAACAGATTTCCTTTTCTATTCTCTCGACCTCGAAAAGATGTGCTTTTTAGATTTCAATCCTAAACATTAAGTAGATTAATCTAGTTACAGCATTAATCATTAGACGATAGTTAGTAGTCTCGAATCCTTGTTGTTAATCAAGTTTCCCGGTTTTAATCTCTTTACTCAAGCAAACTTAAACCTAGGCATGTTCTAATGTTTGCAACCACTAGAAAACGTTAAATAATGAATGATTAACAACGTGACAATACATATATTGAACCCAACGCTACCCGGAAGCTATATCGCTACGTTTGCCATGGCTCCCACAACCCTAGTTGTGGGAGGTTTAGTTACTCATGCTAGTAGAAGAATAAAAGAAAGTCATATGCATAATAAAGAAAAGAAATCCTTATAATGTATTGAGAACAATCTTTAATTATTCCAAGAACAAGAAACCAAAGATCCCAAGAACGAATCAAGAACAAGATTGAAGAGAAGGAAACCGTGTGTAGCGCATTTCCTCTCTCAAAAATCGCTCAAAACTCTCCTACAATTATTGGGTAATGTATGTAAAAACTATTGGAAAAGTGATATGTAAAATAAACCTAACATAGGGTATTTATAGGAGTCTAGGAAACCAATCCTAAAAACGCTCGGATTCCGCGTCGCGAACTACCTAAGTGTGACGGCCAGGGTGACGGTCCGTCAAGGGTGTGATGGACCATCGCCTGGACCGTCACCCTTAGGCAGTGGTGCTGCCTTGGCTGCTGCCTTGGTGTGACGGTTTGGGTGACGGACCGTCACACCCTTGACGGACCGTCACCTGAACCGTCACTCTTATCCAGAATGTTCTTTTTCGCGTATTTCCATCTATTTCCGTGTTTGTTTCCATTTCCTACAAATACAACATAAAAACATCAAAAACAACAACGGTTGCTTGAAAACGTACGATTTTTCTTAGTAAAAAGGAGTCGAAAGTGCCGTAAATTAGCGGCACATCAAGAATTCAACCTACAGACTTGGAAGATTTGAGGACTTCAGCTTGCAGACTTAGAGGGTTTGAGGTCTTCAACTTTCAAACTTGGCAAATCTAAAATCTTCATCTCACAGACTTGGTAGATTATCGACTTCAACTTGCAGACTTAGAAAATTTGAGACTTCAACCTACAGACTTGGCAGAATTAATGACTTCAACTTGCAGACTTGATAGATTTAAGACCTCTACTTACAAACTTGGCGGCTTTGAGGACTTCAAATCCTATTAAAATAGCTTATTTTGCTATAGTGGTTTGCCCCCTTCAAGCTATCAATATTTGGTGAAACTCTAAAGTTTGATAAAAAGAGTACAAGTAGACCTGACCTTCATATGATAGATCAAGTGGAAACTTGTATTTTATTATCCCTCATGCGACTAAACCCATAATGAAATTCTCAGTGCCTACGTACCTCGGGGATGAGGATCAAGTCGTAACATAGTTTTGAAAGAGTAATTTTTTTGGGTCCTTACTTTTGTCTAGGCTGCCTCTTTCAAGGTTTTCAACCTAACAGACAATTATTATTATTTGGAGTCATACACAGTTTATATTCTTGCATTCCAAGAGTAACATGCATTTTATTCTCATGCCATAAGGAGCATCATCATTACTTCAAGGATAGTACCTCTTCAAGAACTTGGCATTAATGGGACCGATTCTCATGCCATCTGCATCAATAAGCTTGTAAGTGCCATTTGAAAATGCTTCTTGTATGATGTATGGACCATCCCACTTTAGGATAAATCACCCCCAGATTTATGTGAAGTGATAATGGGTCTCCTTATTGCAAGAACTTGATCTCCAACTTGGAAGCACCTCAAAAAAACTTTTTTGTTGAAAGCACGAGATAGATGAGCTTGATAACATTCAAGATTTTGTTGAGCTTCTAGCCTCTTTTTATCAAGTGCTTCTAACACCATAAGACACAATTGAGCATTTTCTTCTTCAGTGAGTCCTTCTTCAATAGCAAGTCTTAAAGAAGGTATTTGATGCTCAAGTTGTAGGACTGCTTCAACTCCAAAAGCAAGTGAGTATGGGTTCGCTTGTGTAGGTGTACGATAAGTCATCCTATATGCCCATATGATTTCTTCCATTCTCTCATGCCAATCACTTTTAGACTTGGAGACGACCTTCTTCAATAAGTTGCATAGAGTCTTATTGAAAGATTCACCTAGACCATTGATGGCAGTATGATATATAGAAGATTTACACATTTTGAAACCAAGGAGATCATAAATCTTGTTCATCAACTTATTATCAAATGATTGTCATTGTACATTATTATGTAGCGAGGAATGTCGTAGAGATAGATGGAATTTACTCGGATGAAGTTTGCAATATTCTCCTTCTTTAAGGGAGACAACTTTGGCTCATTTTGAGAAATAATCTGTTACAGCCAAGATGTACAAGTGTCCATGATAAGACTTTGCTAGTGGTCCAACAATATCTAGTCCCCAAGCGTCGAATGGCCAAGATGCAATAATCGGGTGTAATACTTTAGGAGACTGGTGTATGAATTCTTCAAGAAATTGGCAAACCTTGCACCTTCTAGCATAGTCCAAGCAATCTTTCACTATTGTCAGCCAATAATATCACATCCTTTTTATGTGAAAGTGGAGCTTTGATCCAGACTGATGAGATTCACATACTCCCGAGTGTGTGTAACACTAAAAAAAATTCTAAGCTAAGATCTGAACCCTTCTTCATATGTTGACAGATCCAAACCTGATGATTTCTAATGGTATAAGGTTCTTAATATAAATTCTTAAGTGCAAAAAGTGTATTAGATATGAATTAGGGTCATAAAGAACCTCTAGCTCAAAGTTGAAATGAAATCTTCCTTACCAATTGAGTTTTGGTATAAGATTTTGCAAGGTCCAATTTAAAACTATCATTTATCCTAGAATATGAAGAGTTAGATGACCTAGTACCAACCAAATTAAAGATATTTGAGTCTTCTATCCAACACAACTGCCCGTACATTAATTTGAGTTTGGAGTAAAAAGTTATGGGCATTTTAGTGAAGTATTATTAGAAACTACAAACTGATTCCACAGACCGTGGATCAAACCACGGACAATGGACTGCATCCGTGGAAATCAATCCTAAAAATTAAAATTTTTCCTAAAAACCACTAGGGGGTTTCATAGGTCATGGAGTGATCCACGGGTCCTAAAATCCATACATGGAACTCAGTCCAAGAGCCTAAAAAGTGGTCTGAGAACCACGACCTCTATCCCTGGACCATGGTTCATTCCACGGGCCATGGTTCATGTCCACGGACCCCTGCATCAGAAAATTCTGTAACTTTTCAAAATATTTTCCCAAGGGTATTTTAGTAATTTCTTACTCTTTTAACTCCTATGCTAAGTCATTTTACGCCTATTTGGAGGGGTTTTATCCATACCTAGTATTTCCTCTCCTCATTCTATCAATCAACTTTAGAAAAGAAAAAGAAAAGAGTGATCTTCTTTCCACCTCAGGCCTAAGGTTCTTCTCTAAATTTTCCAAACCCTCAAGCTAGTTCAAGATTCTTCAACAACCAGTTATGTGGAAATTCAATAAGGGTTTCCTTTTACCATCATGCCCAAAGTTTCAGATTTCACTATGATTTTTACAAGTTATGATTTAGGATTTTTAGCCAAACATGTGTTCTGCTATGAATTCAATTTCTTGATAATTCTACATGACTACTATCCTTGTTAGAATGATTTTTATAAGAATTTTTGTAAATAGATTTTTAAAAATTCAAGATTTTAGTAGAAGCAAGTTTTAGCCTAATTTTACAATACTTTTGTCAAAATTTTGCTTTTCCTTCAGAATGCAGTTCAAAGTGTCAGAATTTAGTTTTAAAGAGAAATTTGTTAGTTTTCAGTATTTAGTCTTTCAGAATTAGTTCAGCATACTTAAGTTTTGACATTCAGATATGCAATCAATGATGATGAACATAGTAAGTTTCATGATTAGTATGGTATCCAGATACACCATCAATGATTATGAACTCGGTAAGTTTCATAATTACTATGACATCTTGATATGTCCACATGCTTTATGAATAGTTTTCAGTTATACAGTCTTGCAAAAATCATCCAGATTAATTAGGTTCTGATGCAGCATTCCAAAACTTCAATTTTAAATGATCTATTAGTATTCAATTTTGGGAGTAGTACTTAGAATCGAGTTGGACTAGGGCCCAGTTTACCTAATGTCCCAGAACTACGTGCCACTGTAGATCTTTTTAGCTCCTCAGTTGGGCATCAAAATTAGTGATCACGCCAGTCAAGTCTCTATACCCTGTCAAGATATATTGGGTCCTCTCAATTGACCGTATACATCAGACTCCATGTTTATCTCAAGTTATTTATGTCAGTTAACAAGCTCTCCCACAGATTCAGATTTAGTAGATTGTACATGACACACAGTTTAGTTAGTTGCATCTTATTATACTTTTCACTTCAAATTGCCTTTTTAGATCAGTCATATCTTATTATATTTAGGTCATTGTACTATAATTCAATGCTTACACTCAGCTTGCATTCAATATAGCATATCAGTATTCCTTTTGCATGTTCAGTTAAATCTCACAGTTTACAGTTCAGAAATATTTTATACTTTGTTTAGTAAAAGAGCCCACATTTGACAGTTTTAACTTATACATTCATATACGTTTATACTTAATCTAGTTTTCAACCATGCTTTCATTATAAACGTATTTCTCATGATTTTAAAGTTAGTCATATCTCACATGATCAGTATATTCAAAGTACTGACAGCATACTTCTTTGTACTATATCATATTGTGATATTAGGTTCAAGCTCTCAGTCTCAACATCACAATAAGTGCGATCTAGTACGAAATCAGCGAGTACCAGTGGTGAGTCTTTATCATCCAAGGATGGACTTTTATGACATTTTTCTTTAGTATTTTTAGTTTTAGTATTTAGAGTTAGTTGGGAACTTGTCCCTACCACTCATCCATAGTAGAAACTTCCAAACATAGAGTCAAATGCTTATCTTATTTCAGTTTAGTTTTACTTTCCAGACTTACTATGATTTTAGATGTTTCTCAGTTATTTATGAAACTTGCAAACTTTTAATCAGTTTAGCTTCTGCTCAGTCTTATTTATAAAAAATGTTTAGTATTATGCCATGTCATGGATTATATTGGGGCCACTTATGGCTCTAAGCACCGTGTCACATCCAGGGTGTAGGCTCAAGGCGTGATAAGCTTGGTATCAGAGAATAGAGTTCAAATGTCCTAGGGTGTATGTGAAGTCATAGTTAGTAGAGTCTTGCTTATGAGTATGTTGTGCACTACACTTATAACCAGGAGGCTATAGGGCATTTAGAAAATGTTTCTCTTATTTCATACTCTAGATCGTGTAGTAGAACTATTCCTTAAGAAACTTATGCAAATTTGTGAATTGATCTAATTCCTCCAATCATGCCTCATCTTTGAGGTGGTGGAAACAATAAAGTTCAGATTCTTGTCAGTAAAATGCTCTCAGATAGATCCATCAGAAAGTTAAGAGACTACATAAGGGCTTGAGAGGAGCCCACTAGTGCGTTAAGTCTACTGATTCAAAAGAGTGTGACCTTATTCGTATCAATCCTGCAGTTGAGCCTATAGTAGGATGTTCTCTCAGACCCCTTCCAGAAACTTTACTATGAATAGCGCTCTTAGCCAAAAAGTATGGTTCTCTAAGCGCTTGGGTAGTATACTCACTCAAGAGTTAGTGTGAATTAAGATGTTATGGTCCATAAGTAGCCGAATGGCCCTAGAGCTAGGTGTATGAACTTAGAAATATAGTAGCTATAAGATTGGGATAGTGATGGATGGAAGTATGTAGCCATAGTCATGTATCAATAAGGTGAATATTGGATTAATAAGTCCCTTGGCGTTAAGGGAAGAGTAATAAGTTATGTGTAGGTTTCATGGTAGTATGTAGAGGAAGAATGGTTGGTTAAAAAAACTTAGAGCATATTTGAACTAGGTGAAGAAGATCCTTGAATGGTAGAAAGGTAGATGTGTATCTAGAGTAATATGTTGTTGTATGATGTTCAAAGATTCTATGGTGCTATGTGTGACTAGTTTTGAATTCTTGGGTTGCTAATTATGGAGAAGGCTATGTGTATATTATATGGTGATATTATAGATGAATTCAAGAGATTAGAGATAGATGATGTGGAAGCCCCATAGTGTGGTTTTAATTCAGTTGATTTTGGTGGATGTGAACTTAGGGATGCGATATTAGTAGATGAATAACTAAAGGTCAGATTGCTAAGTGTTAGAAGAAGTGGTTAGGTGATCAAGTAAGAGTATGAGTCCTCTAGTGATAGACTTAAGGGTAAAGAGGAAGCTAAAAGATGTCTCAGAAGAAGGCCTAGCAAAGGGTTAGCATCTTCAGTTATGGCCTATCAGGGAGAGTTTAGCATCCATGAATACAGTGATACCCTGACCTTACAAGAGTTAGTTGATTATAGCCTAGTTTGGGAGAGAGATCTACAAACTTAGAGGGGTAAATTTTGAGCTAAGGGGGATGATAGAATGAGGAACCAAGTTGAGTCTTGCAACTCAACTAGTATAGAACTCTAGAAAGAGCTATGATGGTATATCGATCCATTCTTATTCGAGTGGATTTCCTAGTACTTCAGTCAAGATGACACTATTCTCGGACGTATTTGTGTCATACTCATAACTAAGTTCATGCACTCCATACAAATTCATGTCTATGCTCAACTCTTAAAATGAATAGAAATTACTCCAGACAGCAATTCTAGTCTTACTCTATGATTCTATGAATCCCAGCTTTATGCCATGAGACTCGTTATATGTAAACTCATGTCTTACAGTATGCTCAGTTCTTCATGCTCAGTTCAGTCCTCAAGATATGCCTTAATGGCTAATGAAATCATGCTACGTCATGTATATGCTCAGACCAAATTTCTTGAACAGCTTGTGCTTACAATATACTTACTCTAACCATGCTTTATGTGTACAGTACGTGATACACTAATGCTTTTGCACTTAACTTCTCAAACCACACCTTGAGTGGCTAGATCACACTAAGTGTAAGTCAAGACCGATCAGTATTCCTTCATTCGTGATGCTCATGCTCTCACTCTATTCCTTCTGTGATCTTGGCTTATGTTGTCATAGTTATTAGTGGAGAAAGCTAAGTAGTAACCTAGATGGAAAGTACTAGATGTTTCTCTTTTTGGTGTACTAGTTCCACCTTAGCTCGTAGGTGTGGATGAAATGCGAGGTAAGGAATATTTATGTGTAATAGTTATATGAGAAATTTTAGTTTGTCTCTTTGTAGAAGTTCTTGAAGTCTCAGCTTCTAGATATTCTAGGGAAGAGGGGAGAAATCTTTGATAGTATGAGCTACAAAACAATAAGATGATCATAGTGGTAGGCATGAATGTCGTGATGTGAGATATGTGGTCCTATGCTTTGTACGACTAGTGAACCATTGATTAAGAGATTAAGGTTAGTTATTTTTGTGATATGAAAGAATACTATTCTTGGGAGATAACTCTAGATGCAAGAGATTTAGTCGAGAGAGGCTTGAACATGGAATAAGTAGGTAGGTAGACTCAAACCTTAGTATCTATATGTGCGCTGGTGAGAATTTTAGTTGCAAATGGTAAGTGTGGTATTCAGAGAAGTTAGTGTAGTTAAAAAGGTGTTCCTACGCTTAAAACCTGTCAACCGTATTGTTTAAGGTGGGAACAGCCTTGTTGTTACTTCCTTCCTAGGGTGCTCATACCTTATGTCCAGTAGCTTTAGCTTGCAAGATACTAGACTCCTCACAACAGATCAGTTCAGACCTGTCGATAATCATTCCTAAGGCTAGAAGGACCTACCTTTAGTACAGTCCATGGCAGTAAGTTTAGTTTAGAAGAGAATAGTTTTCTCGTATAGTTACTCCTCTCAGTTTTATGTTCTTTCAATTAACTGTGATTTCTAAGAATGTGTTCATTCTCTATGAGTTTCAGTTGAGTCCTTACTCTTAATCCAGGTCATATATCATGTTAGATATTCAGTTTCATGTCCCATCAGTTGTTCTTATGCTCTCAGTATGCATAGATGCCTCATGAATTCAGGTCGGTGTATATTTCAGTCAGAAATTAGTTACCATGTAAACACTTTAGCTCTTAGAACTCACTTGGTGGGATTGTGGCCCTTTTTCTCCAATCTCAGCTTAGTAGTCTTCATTCGAGGATGAATGATCCCAAAGAAGAGATATTGTAATACCCCAAAATAATTCTAAGCTAATATCCGAACCCTTTTTCATAAACCTGATAATTTCTAATGCTACATAAGTGTTAATATCAATTCTTAAGTGTAAAAAGTGTATTAGATATAAATTAGAGTCATAAAGAATCTCTAACTCAAAGTTGAGTTGAAAGTTTCCTTACTGATTGAGTTTTGGTATAAGATTTTTCAAGGGTCAACTTCAAACTATCATTTCTCCTAAAATATGAATAGTTAGGTGTCCTAGTTAGTACCCACCAAATTAAAGCTCTTTGAGTCTTTTTTCCAAAGCCACAGACTGTGCATTAATCCTAGTCTGGAGTAAAAAGTTATGGGCATTTGAGTGGAGTACTATTAGAAACTACGAACTGGTTCCACAGACCGTGGATCAAACCACAGACTGTGGATTGCATCCGTGGAGATCAGTCCTAGAACTTGAAATTTTTCTTGAAAACCACCTGGGGGTTCCACAGGTTATGAAATACACTCGTGAAACTCAGTCCAGCAGCCTGACAAATGGTCTGAGAACCACGACCTCCATCCACGGACCGTGGTTCATTCCACAGGCTGTGGTTCATGTCCACGGACTCCTACATCAAAAAATTCTGTAACTTTTCAGACTCTTTTCCCAGGAGTATTTTAGTAATTTCCCACTCTTTTAACTCTTATGCTAAGTCATTTTAGGCCTATTTCGAGGGGTGTAATCCATACTTAGTCTTTCCTCTCCTCATTCCATCGATCTACTTCAAAAAAGAAAAAGAAAAGACCAATCTTCTCTCGACCTCAGGCCTAGGGTTCTTCTCTAAAGCTTCCAAACCCTCAAGCTAGTTTAAGATTCTTCAACAACTAGGTATGAGGGATTTCAATGAGGGTTTTCTTTCACCCTCATGCCCAAAGTTTCAAATTTTAGTATGATTTTTACAAGTTATGATTCTAGGGTTCTTACCCAAACATGTGTTTTGCTATGAATTTGATTTCTTGATGATTCTACATGACTACTATCCTTGTTAGAATGATTTTTTTATGAATTCCTGGAAATAGATTTTTAAAAACCCAAGATCTTAGGAGAAGCAAGTTTTAGCCTAATTTTACAATACTTTTCTCAAAATTTTGCTTATCCTTCAGAATTTAGTTCAAAGTGTTAGCATTTAGTTTTAAATAGAAATTTGTTAGTTTTCAACATTTAGTCTTTCAAAATTAGTTCAGCATACTTAAGTTTTGACATTCAGATATGCCATCAATGATGATGAACTTAGTAAGTTTCATTATTAGTATGGTGTCCAGATACGCCATCTATGATTATGAATCAGTAAGTTTCATGATTAGTATGACATCCAGATATGTCTAATGCTTTTTGAACAGTTTTTAGTTATACAGTCTTTCAGAAATCATCCAGATTAATTAGGTTCTAATGCAGCATTCCAAAACTTCAGTTTTTAAATAATCTATCAGTATTCAGTTTTGGGAGTAGTACTTAATATTGAGTTGGACAAGGGCCTAGTTTACCCAAAGTTCTAGACCTACGTGCCATTGTAGGTATTTTTAGCCCCTCAGTTGGGCAACAAAATTAGCGATCACGTCAGTCATGCCTCTTTACCCTGGCAAGGTATATTGGGTCCTCTCGATGAGGCGTATACATCAAACTCCATATTTAGCTCACATAGTTTATGTTGGTTAATAGGCTCTCCCACATATTCAGATTTAGTAGATTGTACATGACCCTAAGTTCAGTTAGTTACATCTTATTATACTTTTCTCTTCAAATGGCCTTTTTAGATCAGTCATATCTTGTTATGTTTGGGTCATTGTACTACAGTTCAACGTTTACACTCAGCTTGTATTTAGTATAGCATATCAGTATTTCTTTTGCATGTTCATTTTATCTCACAATTTACAATTAAGAAATGTTTTATACTCTCTTTAGTAAAAGATCCCACGTTTGACAATTTTGACTTATACATTCATATACGTTTATATTTAATCCACTTTTCAGCCATGCTTTCATTATAAATGTATTTTTCATAATTTTAAAGTTAGTGCATATCTCTCATGCTCGATATTAGGTTCAAGCTCTCAGTCTCAGTCTCAGTATCACAGTTAGTGCGATCCAGTGCCACATTAGTGGTTACCAGTGGTGAGTCCTCATTATATGAGGATAGACATTTATGACATTTTTCTTTAGTATTTTCACTTTTATTATTTAGAGTTAGCTGGGGACTTGTCCCAGCCGCTCATCAATAGTAGAGGCTTTCAGACATAGAGTCATATGTTTAGCTCATTTCAGTTCAGTTTTACTTTCCATACTTAGTACAATTTCAGATGTCTATTTATGAAACTTGCAAACTTTTAATCAGTTTAGCTTTTGCTCAGTCTTATTCATACAAAAAATTTAGTATTATGCCATGTCATGGGTTAGCTTGGGTCACTTGTTGCTCTAAGCACCGTGTCATATCTAGGGTGTAGGCTCGGGGCATCATAGTGTGCTTCTTGCAAAGCTTGGACTGCTTCTTTCTTTCCCAAGCATTGTAAGAGTACTCCCTCGAATGATCTTCTGTAATGTGTCCTTGTAGTATAGGAAGCAAGGTGCACGATGATGAATGCCAGTCCTTCTCCTTGGATATTCTGGAAGTATCCCATAACTTAAGTAGTCAATAACATGTTGTCGGTAATCTTCCTTCAAGGCTTCAGAAATAGCGGTGACATGCTCAAGCTCATTTTATGCATGTTCATCCTCATTGGGCGGTGGTACTACCTATTTTTGTCAAATAGTAATTTGTGTCTGATCCAAAAGAGTTAGAGTTAAAGACAAAGTAACCAAGGCATTGGCTTTCTGATTTTCCTTCCTCAGTATATGTTGGAGGCTCACATCTCTAAGCCATCCTATCAGCTTCTGAGCATAACCATGATATGGGTGTAGCTCGGGCTTCTTAACCTCATAACTTCCCAAGAGTTAATTGATCATCAGCTGAGAGTCACCAAAGACTTGCAATTACAGTTGCTTCATGTCGACACCCAATTCAAGTCCAAGTATTAATGCTTGATATTCAACAACATTGCGTCAATGTAAAGGAATATGGGAGAACCTCTTCTTGTAGAGTGACAAACACCATGCCAGTGCCAGCTCCACCTTGATGTGCTGCACCATCAAAGTACATCTTCCACGAAGGTTGAAATTCAATATCCATTGCATCCTCATTCGTAAGTTCATCGATTAGATCTCAATCATCAGGTATCGGGTGATCCACTAAGAAGTCTGCTAATGCTTGTCCCTTTAAAGCCTTTTGAGGGATGTACACAATCTGAAACTGTTGAAATTGAAGGTACCACCTTGCAAGTCGGTCACTGAAGACTTGTTTTGACATCACAAACTTGATAGGATTTGCCCTAGATACAAGATGAATAATGTTATCTTGAAAGTAGTACTTCACCTTTTGGATTAAGAAGATAAACGCTAAAAACAACTTTTTAATTAGCGAATACTTAGCTCATTTGGTGTCATCATTCTGCTCAGGTAATAAAGAGAGTTCTATTTGCCTTCACTATTTTCTTGAGACAATAGTGCTCCAACTAACCTTTCTTGAGCCACAATGTAGAGTATCAATGGTTTTCTAGGTATAGGAGCCGTAAGACTGGAGGCTTCATCAAATATGACTTGATACTTTCAAATGCGTTACTACAAGTTTGGTACCTCTTGAAAGGAGCACCCTTCTTCATGGGATGGCTGAATAGTTGACATCTTCTAGCTAGATTCGAGATGAACCTCCTCAGGTATGCTAGCTTTCCTTGAAGACTTTTTAACTCGTGAATATTTCAAGGCTCGGGCATTTTCAAAATTGCATCCACTTTATCTTGATTAATTTCAATTCCGCGATGTCACACAATGAGCCAACAAAAGTAATTCCAAAGGCACATTTCAATGGATTCATCCTGAGTTGATATCTTTGCAACAATTCAAACTCTATTCCCAAGTCTTTCAAGTGGTCGCTTCTTTTTCTTGACTTCACTACTAAGTCATCAACATAACATTCAACATTTTTATAGAGCAAGTCATCAAAGATATTTTGCATAGTCCTTTGATATGTGGCACCAACATTCTTCAAACTAAAAGGCATCACCTTGTAGCAATAAATACCTTTGGGTATATGAAATGCAGTGAGCTCTTTATCCTTTGGTGCCATTAATATTTGGTTATAGCTGGATGAACCATCCATGAAAGACATTGCCTCATAACCAGTGGTAGCATCAATCATCAACTCTGAAATGGGGAGAAGAAATTCATCCTTAGGGAATGCGTGATTAAGATCTATGAAGTCAATACAAACTCAAATTTAGCCATTCGTCTTTCGCATAGGGACAATACTTGAAATCCACGTTGGGTATTTCACTTTGCAAATAAATCCAGCTTCAATGAGTTTTTTAACTTCATTTTTTATCAATGGAACCAAGTCTGGTCTAAAATATCTTTGGGCATGCTTAACAGGATGAGCAGCATTCTTGACCGCCATCTGATAGACTGCCACTTTGGGATCCAAGCTAGGAATCTCTTTTTAAATCCAAGAAAATACATCCCTATATTCTTTAAGTATATCCATATAAGTAGTTTCTTCATCAACTTTTAGAAAAATGCTTAGGTAGGTTGGCCTTGGTTCTTCTTCGGTACCAAGATTAACTTCTTTCAAGAGGTCAATTGTGGTTTTTACTCCTTCTTCAAGTTTTGGTGGAGCATCTCCAACATCTACATCCTCTTGAGGATCACCATCATTGACAAATATGTGATAACACAAGGCAATAATATCCTCGTCAACCTTCATTTGAGATAAGGTATCTTTCTTACTCTGGGAAGTAATATGATATGAAGAGCCTACACTTTCTTCATCTTCCTCACGTTCCTTGGAATGAACCATAGTATGACTCTTTGCTTTTAGAATCTTCTCACATGAAACCACAAGTTTTGTTTTTCGTCTCATTCTAGAAGGGATCATACTTTGAAAATCCTTTTGGACTCTAGGTGAAGCAGGTATTATCAAGCTTCGATAGTCTCTCTGATGCTTGTTATTCTTCTTAAATGGACCTAACCTCTCAAAATAGAAGTTCTTGTAGTTGATTTTCCAAGTCTATCAATGACAAAAGGCCTTTTGTTGGAAGTGGCAGACTCATCTTCCACAGCGATGTAGTTGCTACTTGCTCTTCTTATAGAGATGTGAACTAACGGTGGTTGCTTGTATCTTAAGCCTTCACGTGATTACATGGTAGTAGCTTATGACGGGATTTTTCCTAACTTTGATGGTTCATTGGAATTATATCTAGCCTTTGCAAACAACTTGTAAGCATTTGGATTGAAACCCTCACGTGTACGTTTCATAGGGAGTGTCACACTCTTCGATGGATTCTGAGCCACAAACTCTCCAAGCAGCTTTGAGGATAAGTTTATCGTATCAATTTGTTTGATAGGAAGAGTTAGTCCCCTCAATACACTTCCTTGGATATCAAATGAATGAACTTCCTCTTTCTTCACCTTCGGAACATAGCAAAGCACAGAAGCTGCTTTCTTCTTGAAAGCCACAATGTTCCCTTTACTCAAATGGAGTTAGACTCGTTATGATCAACTTTGACCTTTCCAACATCCACATCGACTCTTTTGATTGCAATATCATCACACTTGGTTGTCTTGACATCATCAATTCTTGCATCCTTCACAGTGTGACTCTTTAAGTAGAACTTTGCATCGGCAAAGTGTGACTCTGGTTCAGTGAATGGCTTGTCATCAACAATTATTTTCCTTTCTATTCCATCTTCCAGATACTTCAAACATTGAAAGTAGGAGGATACGATATTTTTGTTCTCATGCACCCAAGGCCTACCAAGCAATAGATTGTATGAAGTCTTTGCATCGGCCACATGTATACACGCACTTGATTGCAAATCTTCCATGTGAATCTCTAACTTGATAGAAACTATAGCCCTTTATCCCCCTTGATTGAATCCTTGGATCATCAAATAACTTTCAGTAAGTTCTTCAGTTGTGATGCCAAGCTCGTTCATTGTACGAAGAGGCAGAATGTTGACTCCAAATCCCTCATCTAGTAAAATTCTATTTATCCTCTTCTATAGAACATAACCCACTATATACAAAGGATGATTGTGTAGTGTTTCACCAAATAGAAGATCATCATCTGTAAATGTGATTTTTGTATCACATGCATGTACTTCTTGGAAAGGGAATTCAATATGCTTTTTGGAAGATGAAGGAGGCGCCATTGATAGACTTTCACTTTTTGCTTCTTCTTTGTTAGTATTGAAACATGACGCCTCGATGTTGTCTTAGATAGTTTCATACGAAACCAACTCGGTAAGAATTCCTCCAAAGTCACAGGATGTCGTGGTTTCTGGTGATGATGCACCTCCACTTTTGTCTTCTTCGGAGTACGCTCAACTGACTTGTGCTTCTTTGGTCTCCTCACAATCCTCCTTATAGTTGGTTGCTCAGATGATTCTTTTTGTAGACTTGTCTTATTGCATCTCTTTCTAGTCACCAAAATCCAACCTTCACCATCGTCTCTATCAATTTGGGATTTATCTTGCTCCAATGGTCTTTCTTCTTTATGCTCTTCAAAGTTGCATATTCAGACCATATCAAGAGAGTCAAATGTGATGGATATTTTATTAGCACTTGCCTTCTCATCATCAAGCACAATCTTTTGTTCATCAGCCAATCGCATAACTCTATCCTTGAAGACAAAACACTTCTCTATAGGCTGACCCACAAGCCTATGATACTTGCAATAGTTTGGGTCATAAGTTCTTCCAGATTCATTGGGTTGTTTCATCTCTAATGATTCATCAAAAAATTTAGGAACATCAGAATCGAGGAAGGGATACTCCCTTTCTTGCATCTTCTTCAAGGTCAACTTCAGATTTGGGCATTCTTGAGAGAAAGTTGTCTTCACACTTTGCTTCTTACTCACCTTTGTAGTAAACTTCACATGCGATACATTGACATTCATGGACTCTTTGCTATTAATTTTGGGTAAAAACTTGCTCCATCTCTTGGGTTCTTGCTTCTCTTTTCCTTTGCGAGGGTCATGGATGGGCATCACTTCTTTTTTGATAGAAGACATGCTTGACTCTATATCATGAGCACTGGTAGCTAGATCTTCAAAGGTCTTTAGACTGATTCCTTGTAAGATGTAGAGAAGCTCTCAGTGCATTCCTTGGATGCATATTTCTATTTCAGACGCTTCACTGAGTCTATCTTTGCAGTTTAGGCTCGCGTTCCTCCTCCAATTAATGAAATCGATAACTAGTTCATCCTTCTTTTGTCGAGTACTTGTGAGTTCCACCATGCTCACCATACGCCTCATGCTATAGAAGCGATTGAGGAACTCATGCTCTAATTTCTTCTAACTATCAATAGAATTAGGCTCGAGATCCTTGTACCAATCAGAGGCATTTCCTTTTAGAGAGAGAACGAACTACTTGAAAAGATAGTCTTCGTTGGTCCCAGCATTGTTACAGGTCTCGACAAAGTGTGACACATGTTTCTTTGGGTTTCCTTTGCCCTCAAACTATTGAAATTTAGGGGGTTGATAATCGGCAGGCATCTTGAAGCTATCAATTCTTGCAGTGTATGGTTTAGTGTACGTAAGAGAAGACTTGGCAGAAAATTCATGCTATCTTTGATGGTCCCTTCGATGAACTCTTTCAATCAGTCGAGTGGGATCATACCTTTAGAAGAAACTGAAAGTTTCTTAGTTGGTGGTGCTTGTTTTGCAAGAGGTTCAGTCTCTTGAACTTCATGAGCCTTTCTGGGAGCATGGCTAGATTCTGCATCTATAAATCCATCCAACATGTACATCAACTTGTCGATCCGAGACTCTTGATTGTGCACATACTTGGTCAATCCTTCTATCATCTTTTTCAGGTGTGCAAGTTGCTCCTCCATAGATGAAGCATCAGTCGCCATCGCTTGCATGATTGTTGGTGTTGTCAAAGAGTATCTTGGATTATCGCAGAAGTTTATCTTCAATAGGCTCACATCATGTGGTGTGAGTGGGTAGGATCCATCACTTGAATCATCATCTTTCTTCGCAGCAGAGTTCTTGGACCCAGAGATATCAAGTAGAGCTAGAGTCTTCTTAATCCTTTCAACAATATTGCTTCCCCCTTCTGATGCATTGGTGGATGATCTTCCTTCTTTTGAGGATGAAGATCCAAAGAATGGAGTTGACGCAGATGGAATTTAGAGCGCTTGTTGTCCAATCATGCTAGATTTTCTTCTTATATCTAATACGAAACTTTCAAATATAACACCGAATATGCTTTCCACTTTAGTAGAGAACTTGGAGTCAACAGCCTTAGAGGAAGTTGATTTGGAGTTGATCTTTTTAGAAGTCATTTCGATGTTCTTAAACTTTGATGACTGAAAAGTTGAGATGAGAGGTAGGGATTGTCCCACTCGGTGTGCCAGAATTTATAGACAATAAATTTGCATCGAGAAAATAATAATCAGGATCAAAAATATCAAAACAATTATAGTATTTAATTTGAATATATATGACTGTTACAATCTCTATAAATCCTCTTATTCATCTTTTCAAATATAAATTCAATGGCTTCTGAGATTGATCTTGAACTGCTGGTCTTGATCTTGAGTTGTAGTTGAACTTAAATATTGAATGCTTGAACTTGTAGCTTGTAGAGAAATATTCGTCATTTGATCCACGATTTCTCTCTGGCTTCTTGTTAGAATTCTGGCATTTTTTTTAATTATGGAAGATCCCTATTTATAGTTGTAAGATGGAGGAGTTCTGGTGAAGACAGACTTCTTTCGGCCAATCATATTTAAGTGACATGGTGATATTTGATTGGTCAAAATATGTCATTTTGTACACATGGCGCATCTTCATTGGTCTTTGATTTCACTAGGCATGCTGCATTATTTTGATATGTGGCATGGTCCTATTGGCTCCTTCACTTGACTTGGTATTCCACATCATTTGACACGTGGCGCCACATTGGACCTCTAGAATAAGATGACATCTTGGATTTTGCAAAGTGGGGTCATCAATTATATCTCAATTTGATGCACTAGCCCAATAAAAATTAGACTTTAATTAAATCTGTATTTATTGAATTTAAATAATTAATCCAATTATATTAATCCATAATATTTATTTGAATTAATATATTTTGAATTTAATATAATCCAAATTTCTCATGAATTTAAATTCAATAAAATTTTGTTGCATACAATTATATTTATTGGTTTGGAGAAACGTGCCCAACTACTAGTTTGAGATTGATGTAGTGAATGTGACCAAAACACTGCCAAGAGGGTGAATTTCTTAACAAAAGAACTAAATTTATTTTAATTTTTTTAACAAAAGGAGTCCAAATGGACCCAATGTTATTAATGAAAACTCATAATTCCCAAATATTTACACAAAGAAAATTGTTGATGGGTAGACCTAATCCACCACATCAGCAATAGCAGACAAACCCAAAAAAGAATAAAACAACAAAAGCTAAAATAAGAAAAGAAACCAAAAGAGAAAAAGGAAAGTGGAAAGTCAAGAACTTTCCAGTTCTCAATGCTTCAGCAGCTCAGCCGGAAACACCAAGTTAACTCCATTGTCCGATCATCATCGTTCCTTCTTTCTCTGGATCTTCTCAGGTACCCTTCTCCTCTCAACTCTTTACCTTGATCTGGTATTACACATATCTAACTTTTAGTTTACATCGAAATGCAAGAGTGAGCTGATTTCTTGGAACAACGATTCATCTTCCTCTCTGTTGCAAGCTTGAGTTAGAATTGATAGCTTCTTCTCCATTCCTCCGTCTGACTTTGTTCTCAAGGTACATCTTCCGTTCAACAAACGAGCTGGAGCATCGATTATCAGGTGACCGTCCAATTTCTTGTTGCTATTGTCCTTGCATAGATCTGTATAACTCTATTTGTGGTTGTTCTTGCAGGATCCTTGGTCAAGCTTCACCTATTCCCTCCTTCAGTGTAAGTCAACTTTGCCCTCTTAGATCTAAGTGTCGGTGGGTTTAACCCCATTTGGGATTGATACCACCACTGTTACCCAAATCCATAAAGGCTAATTTGCTTTTTGTTTTGTGGAAGGTGGGTATGTGAATGTGGTTATGCCGAACAGTCAAGGTGACCTGCCAACTTCGGGTATCTTGATGTTACTTCCCAAGTTTTTTGCTCTCCTCTCTTAAACCAGAGACTTGAGTTAATACACTATCACTAAATCTGGTTTTTGAACATAGAAATTCTGTAACTGATACATAGCTACTAGTGCCCATGAGTCCTGGTTTTATACCATATGCAACACCTGAAATTCTCACAGGTGCATGATATATGTAACCAAATGAAATTAATTCAAACTTCATTAAATCACCAATAACTAGTTTCAGCTAACAGTCTTTATAAGAATCAAGTTGAAACCTGCATAACTGAACCTTCTCATTCTTAAATGGTTGATGTACACTGTCTTATCCTCAATGGTGGAATGCCTTGTTTGTCTAGATTAATAATTATCTTTCCTGTACTTGGGATATCCTGGAAATTTCTGAATTCAAAGTTACCTGCAAAATGAAAAACCAGGTTAGCTAAAAAATCAGCAAGAGTATTTCCCTCCCTTAAGGAGTGTTGTACTCTTGCTGAACAAGAATCCATCATGTTCCTAATAGAGTTGACCTCCATTTTCACACTCCAAGGAATTTCCCACGCTCCATTGATCATATGGACTACTGCCAGAGAGTCAGATTCCACAATTAGGTTTGAAATCTGATTTTCTAGGCAAAATTATAGTCCTGCTCTTATAGCAATAACCTCAGCAACCAAGTTAATAGCATTAGGGATTGAGAAGCCTTTGGCACACACAATATCACCTTCATGGTTCCTTACACAAAAGGCAGCAGAACTTTGGCCTGGGTTGCCTCTAGATGCCCCATCTGTAGTACATTTCCACCACCACACAGGAGGATGGTACTATTTTATCCATTTAGTAATGAACCTGGGTCTGAAATCATCAAGAGTAGCAACAATTTAAGGCCAACTATATGGACATTGGTCATACCTAAACTTCTTTTTGAGAATCTTCTGTACCATACAATTGATGTCCCAAACTACTTTGGTTGTAGAGTAGGCTCCTCCCTGAATTACTGCATTCCTCCTTCTCCATAAGAACCACAAAATAAGAGTGGGAATTATTTGATAGATGAACTTTTGCCTAGCATTCCCATTAGCCTCCCACCACCTTTTCATGGTTTGGTTAATCTGAATCTAGGGTCCCAGTAAACCTACAGCAGTAGTATAGTAATTCCAAACAACAACAGCCACTTCACCTTTTAGAAAAAGGTGCTCCAATGTTTCTCTATTAGAAGTATCACAACATGAACAAAGTTGAGACAAATTACGATTCCAATTAGCTAAAACATTAGCTACTGGTACTCTATTTGTCCAAACTCTCCAACCAAAGAAAGCAATTTTGAAGGGAAGTTCTTTCACCCAAATCTTCTGAAAGGAATCATTGATTGCTTCTTTTTTTCTCAGTTCTTCCCATGCACTTTTAACAGAAAACTTACCAGAACTAGTTTTGAGTCACCAAGGTCTGTCACCTTGTTCAGGTTGTCTCACTAGCTTCAGATGTAGTCTAACATGCTCAATAATGTGATTTGGTAGATGATGTTGCATGCTTTCATAATCCCAGTCAGAGGCCTGCATAAATTCTGCAATATCTATCATGGAGTGACATGTTTGCACTTCTGTTTGGTGTTTGTATAGAGGACCAAGTTGAGTCCAATTGTCATACCAAACAGAAGAGGTGCCCCCTTTAGGTTCCCACCACAAGAATTACTCCACTAGATCCTTATTCTGCAACATATGTTTCCATAGATGAGACCCATCTTTCCATTGAACCAGAGAGAGGGTTTATTTTTTGCAGTATTTGTTCCACATGAAGTTGTCCTAACTAGAATCTTGAGTTCTGAATCTCCACCAGAGCTTAGCATGCATAACCTGAGACACTTCAAACATGGATCAGAAACCCAACCCCCTTCCTGTTTTGGTAAGCATACCTTCTCCCAAGCAGCCCAATGTTTGCTTTTACCATATGCCTTATTGCTCCAAAAAAATTTGGCAAAGATTCTGTGGAGATCTTTCAACACACAAACAGGAGGGACAATAGCAGATAGGACATGAATAGGCACACTTTGAAGCACACTAGAGATAAGGACCTCCTTACCCCCATAAGAAAGAAGATTACTTTTCCATGCTTGTAACTTGGACCTTACCTTTTGAAGTAGGTCTGAATAATGAGACTTCCTTTTCCTAGCATGAGTGATAGGACAACTAAGATATTTCAAAGGGAACTGTCCTCTAGAAATGCCTGTACAGTCTTCCACCATTTGTTTCTCAGCTGCAGCTGCATTCTGATGCATATAGAAAGCACTCTTCTCTTTATTAACTTTTTGCCCTGATTGAGTCTCATAGTCCTGCAATACTGAAAAAATCCTCATTAAGGAATATCTGTTAGCTGAAGCAAAAATAATAGTATCATCTGCATATGCAAGGTGATTTATATTAGAGCTCCACGTGGGCATACCATAACCTACATATTGTGCATCATCAAATAAAGCATTCAGAGCTCTAGAAAGAACATCTGCAGACAGAATAAACAGGGTTGGGGATAGAGGATCTCCTTATTTCACTCCCCTGGTGGAGTGAAAAAGCCATGAGATTGACCATTTATCATAATAGAGTACCAATTATTAGACAATAATCTCAGATCTACAAACATTTCTGAAAACCCCATCTTTCTTAGCAACTTCATCAGAAAAAACCAGGACACCCTATCATATGCCTTTGTCATATCAATCTTTAAGACCGCATTTGTTGGTTTGCCCCTTTTTCTAATATCAGTTACAATCTCCTGAGTAAGGAGAACATTTTCAATGATACTTCTCCCTTTGACAAAAACAGATTGATTGTAAGAAATCAACTTAGGCAGCAAATCTTCAATTCTATAATGCACAATCCTAGAAATGATCTTGTTAATAAAGTTACTCAGACTAATTGGTCTCAAATCTGAAAAGGACTGAATAAGATCCTTCTTAGGGAGTAAGACCAAATTAGTATGGGTAATGGACTTGGGGAGATAATTACCTCTAAATAAATCAAGCACCAACTTATGCACATTAGTCCCAACATGACTGATAGAACCTACCAGTTAGACCATCAGGTCCACTTGCACTGTCACCACTTAGGTTAAACACAGCTTTCTTAACTTCTTCAATATCTGGATGCTGACAGAGAATAGCATTCTCTTCATCAGAAATACTCCTGGGGACTTTATTTAATAGTGAAAAAACATCAGCCTCTCTTTCTTGTCTAAATTGATTCTGAAAGAATTCAACTGCCTCAGTTGCTATCTCTTCTTCTTCTTCTTCTAACCAGGTACTCTGATTACTTTGTATTTTGTTCAAGTGAAGTCTTTTCCTTCTCCCCTTCACAATACTATGAAAGAATCTGGTATTTCTATCACTATTTTCAAACCAGTCATAACCTGCTTTCTGTTGCCAAAAGATTTCTTCAAAATGAAGGTATCTTTTGTGTTCAGTTTGTGCTCTTTGCAACACTTCCCTATTTTTAGCACTAGAAAACTCCTCAAACAATTTTTCTTTGATCTTGACAATGTCTTCCCTGATTATTAACTGCTTAAAAATATCCCCATATGTTTCTTTTCTCTATCTTGTCAAGGCAGACTTAACTCTCCTGATGTTAGCTTTAAACTCCAAGAAAGGATTCTGGGAACCCGAAGAGGTTCAATTTTGCCTCACTACTTCAAAGAAATCAGCATTGTCAGTCCAAAATTTGAGGAATCTGAAAGGCTTCTTGTTACTGCATTTCTGTCTTCACAACTTAACAACATTGGGGCATGATCTGAACCTATTCTGGCTAGGTGCTCTATCTCCATGTGATCAAACTTGTTGTGCATTTCTTGATTAGCTAGAATTCTATCCAATCTTTCAAATATGCAATCATTGTCTGCTCTACCATTCCACCAATTGAAGGGGCTCCCTTTAAAAGGGATCTCATTCAACTCACAGGAAGATATACAACTTTGAAAGTCCTCATGTCAGCATCAAGGACTGGTAGTCCACCAATCTTCTCTTCAGAGCTCAACACAACATTAAAATCTCCTCCTACTACCCATGGTCTAGACAATCCAGTTACAACTTGATACAAATCATCCCATAGAATTAATATGTCCACACTAGAACACTCAGCATAGACAATAGTGACAATTAAATCCAAGCCCTGAGCCTGCTCTTGTAGTTGAACAGTGAGTTGTTGATCAGTATCCATAATGACAGTAATAATAGCATTATGATAAGTGAACTACCAAATCTTGCCATTGCAATTAGACAGGGCCATCTGTGTCTTCAATCTTCTCTTGTATTTGTTGATATGTCTACTATATTGAAAAGGTTCCAACAGACCAATATATGTGAACTTGTGATAATTATGTAGCATCTGAACTCTTTGAAATGCTTGTTGAGACTTCACAGACCTAATGTTCCAAATGAGGGCTTTCATTGATTAATAGAGGCTGATTTGGATCGTTTAGGATGAATTCTAGAGGGTTGTGACTTCTCTCCATTTCCATGCTTCTTGCCTCTTCTAGCACTTTTCATCAGTCTTGATGATAAATAAGCTTTTAATGGGGCATAGTCCCACATATCATCACCTTCTGCTGCTTCCTTCACCCCTTTGGCCAGATGTGAACCAATACTACATTCTACTTCTCCTACATTGTGGGAAACAATGTCATGTAGTACTTTGTTAGGAGAAGTTGTTAGCACCATTAATTCCTGATCCGTTTGCAATGGTATAGGCACCTCGACTAAAGCTGTAACACCCCAGAAATTTTAAGCCAAATCTGAACCATTCTTCATGTGTTGTTAGACCCAAACTAGATAAATTTTCTATGTATCTAAGTATTAAGACATATTCTTAAATTTTGAAGGTGTATTAGATATGAATAAGGGTCATAAAGAAACTCTAGCTCAAAGTTGAGTTGAAAGCTTCCTTACCGATTGAGTTTTAATGTAAGATTTTTCAAAGGTCAATTTCAAATGATCATAACTCCTAGAATATAAAGAGTTAGGTGGCCTAGTACCCACAAAATTAAAAGGCCTTTGAATGTTCTTTCCAACTCCATCAACCACGCATTAATTCGAGTCCGAAGAAAAAAATTATCAGTGTTTTACTAAAGGGTGTCTGTCTGTCAAAATGAGAGACAGCAACCACGACAAGGTTCCACGGGTCGTGAAACTAACTCGTGGAAATCAGTTTTTTTCCTGAAAATCATGAGAAGGTTCCACGGGTCATGGAAGTTTTCACGGGTCGTGAAACCAACTCGTGGAAATCAGTCCAGAGGCCAAAAACTTTGCCCAGGAACCACGAACCCTTTCCGAGAACCATGATCCATTCCACAGGCCGTGATTTATGTCCGTGGAAGTCTTTGACAAAATTTTCGTAATTTCCCACTCTTTTAACTCCTAAGTTAAGTCATTTTGGGCAAATTAGAAGGAATTTTATTCCCACTTAGCCTAAGTTTTCTTCAATCCTCTCAATCAAGTTCCAAGAGAAGAAAAGGGTCTCTATTCTCCAAGCTTCAAGCTAAGGATTCCATCTTCAAGTCTCCATCCTCTCAAGTCCCAAGTTAGAAAAGCTCAATTCAAGTATGTGGGTATTTAACAAGGGTTTCCTTCACCCTTGTGCCCAAAACCCCAACTTCCTAAATTGATTTTATGAATTTCCAAATTAGGATTCTTACCCAATTCTCATGGGTTTCTTTACAAGTTGTTTCCTCATGATTCTTCTATGGATTTTGACTCTAAATGCATGATTTTGTATGGGTTTTTATAAGTGGTTTCCTATTCATGATTTTAAGGATAATCCTTATCCAATTTATGAAACTTGGGTTCTTACCCAAATTGGGGAAAACTTATGGGTTCAGTTTTAAAGCATAAGTTCATGGTTTCTCATTACGTATCTATGATTTAATTGAAGTTCCTTAGTTGATTTCAAAATCCCATATGTTGATGATGAATTTTAGTATGATTCCTTTGAATTGCATGTCTTCAAGCAAAATTAGTATGTTTAGATAACATGGCCTCTATTTTTATGAAATTGCATGCCTAATTCTTTAAGCTATGATATTAGAAGGAAAGTATATTTTGAATTATGGTTTTGCAAAGCTTTAAGACTCATGACTTGTGAATTGCATGACATCAGATATGTCCTTATGCTTTTCCAACAGTTTTGGACATTAGATATGTCCTTATGTTTTATGAAAGGTTTGGCATCCAGATATTTCTACCTAAGTTATGAATAGTTTTGACATCAAATATGTCACAAGTATTCTGAGCTATATGTATATGTTTTGGGAGTAGTATTTAGCACCGAGTTGGATAGGGTGAGAGTACCCTTAGTCCCAGAACTACGTGCCCCCGTAGGTTCTAAGTCCCATCAGTTGGGCATCAGATTTAGTGATCATGCCACAGTCATGCCTTTATACCCTGACAAGGTATATTGGGTCCTCTCGATGGGGCGGATACATCGGATTCCATGTAGCTCACATGGTCTATGTCGGTTAAGAGAACCTTCCAAAGAAGCTAGTTTTCATGAAAAGATTGTATTAACTCTTTGCTTTTAGATTTCATACTTACTACTTATGACTTATGATTTGATTATGTTTTCAGCTTATGATATTGCATTGATTCATTACATTACAGATTTTACTATTATCATGATCTCAGTTTTAAGCATGCTTCCAAGTATATTTCATCATATCACATGCATATCTCATATACTCGGTACATCCTATAGTACTGACGTATATTTGCGCTGCATCCTCTTGATGATGCAGACTCAGGTTCCCTCCCTCAGGCACGTGGCTAGAGACCACAGGCCATTCCAGTCAGTGTTGGTGAGTCCTCATTATTTGAGGGCTAATTATGATCTTAGTATTCTGTATGGCTGTTTACTTTCGTACTTTGAGTTAGCTAGGGTCTTGTCCTAGCAACTCCTTATGTCATGAAGAGGCTTTTCAGACACAGACAGTATTCGAGTCTCCCTTTTGGATTACGTTTCTTATTGACTTCATCATTTATGGATTGGGTTGCCTAGCTTTCTGTTCAAGCTTTCGCTTTGTTTCCTCGTGTATGCCTATGTTATGTTATGACCAAGGGTTAACTTGGGGCACTTATGGTCCCGAGTCCCGTGTTACGTCTAGGGGGTAGCCTCGGGGCGTGACAAAAGCTCTCTCCTCCTGCATACCAACAGTTTATTCCTCTCTGCCCTCACCTGGTACCACCATATTATCACTGTTATTATTGCTGCCTTCTGGGTATTCTTGACTGTCCTGCAATATCTTATCATGTTGCACCTGCTCCAAGCTGGCTAGAGGACTGTTCCCATTATGAGACTTTGCTATTTTATCACTGATTGTGCTGCTTTGTTGCTTGCTATCTTCATTATCATGTGCAGTATTTATTGCATCTGTTTGGGCTAATAACATATTGTCATTATCCATACAAATCACATGCATGTTGTTTTCCACCAGATCATCTCCTTCATTGTCCTCATTGGCTTTGTCACCACTACTTTGAGCTTGTTTTTCACTGTTAAGATGTTGTGCAGGTGCTGCAGTGTTGGAAGCATCACTTTGCTTACCAAAAGATCTTGGGATCCAGTCTTTAGAAGATTTCCCAAGATGTTTCTGAGCTGCCTCTTCATTAATCTTCTTGTTTGAATCAACGTCTGTAATAGCCATAAGGCTTTCATTCTCATTCTTAGAATAATTTGATTCATGTGCATGAACAGGTTCATCACTACTCTCATCAGCTAGAGCAGCAAACCTGTTATCCGTCGAGGTGGTTGTTGGAAGGTATTGATCTTCTTATTGCCATCCTTTACAACCTTCCAAGCACCCGGATCTCCAACTACTATACCACTTGAAAGCACTCTTGCTTTGCCTTTCTGAAACTTGTGCACAAAAGGGATTGTGGGTTTTGGAGGATGTTGCTTGTGCGTCTTTTCTTCCTTATGAATTACTGCCTTTCCTGCATCTTTTGGGTTGGAAGAATGTCTGCATTCATCTTTGTTATGGCCATGCATATTGCATTCACAACAATACTTGGGGAGATAATCGTACTTAATCTGCACCACTTCAATTCTATATTCTCCAGAATCTTCATTTTCAATATTCATGTGAACTGTTTTAGGGAAGTCAACGTGTAAATCCACCAGGACCTTAACTCTTGCACAGCTTGGTCTAATGTTGTTAACGGTGGCTAGATCAAGTTGGACAGGTTTACCCACTGCTGCAGCTAATGAGAATAAGCATTCCTTTGCATAATAGGTGGGTAAGAGATTGGGAAAAGAAATTCATGCGAAGGTCTTGGTAGTCTCCTCGTTCACTTTAAATCGGGCATTGTAAATAAGGGTGCGCATCAAGTAAGAGTAACCATCCTTACATAATAAGTAAAAGGCTCCCTTTGATATGATATTAATAAAATCTGATTCCTGCGTCAAACGAATGAGGATTTGCTTGTTTCGGAATAATCCGATTTGACAATCGCCTTTGATGTCACATTGTCGCGGGATGATGGTCCTTAGTTCATCTAGATCCGCCCATTCATAGGTAAATTTACCTATAACAGCAAACTGCAAGTTCTCCATTCTATTCATTGTGTCTACTTCCTTTTCTATCCATTTTACATGTGGGATACCTTCCATCATGACTACTTCCTTGCGAGAGATGGTCTCAACAGTGGGAGAAGTAGCAACTACTGAGTCAGCGAATGATTTCTCCAGTGGGGTAGATCGGATATCTTCAAGGGAATTTAGGTTTAACGGGGGAAATCACTGGTAGAGGAGTGCTGACCAGCCATCAAAGATGGCTGGCCTGCGTGCAATGTAGGCATTCCAACTAGGGCTTGGCGGCCATGGAAGGATTTTCAGAGGAAACAGAAAGAGACGAAAAATTATGTGCCTCTTTCCAACACCTATTAACAGAAGAACTAACAAATTTCGAGAAAGTGATTTTCTGTTAGGCAGCATATTTGATTTGAGAAATCTTAATTCATCTGGTTCTTACTGCCTTCAACATGTCGTAGTAGCAATGGTTACATAATTATATTGCACAGATAATTCATGTTAGATCATTCTTTATTATGTCAACCCTTTAATTTTGCGCTAAGCTTCTGATCATATTTTAGGTCCTCGAACAAAAAAAAAAATCACAAACAAGTTCACCTTTCCTCTACAAGATGCTCATATTAGTAACTCAACAGCTCCAAGAGATGATGCCAAAGGAAAAAAAAAGTTAATACCATATATGATGCTGTGTTTTACAAAGATCTAGCTTGTTAGGCTTTAGGAATGTTATATGTGAAATGATAGAAAACTTTCATTCCTCATTTCCGACTTGTATTGCAATATCTAAAAGATAAAAAGAAAATTAACATTTCTAAGAGCTCTCTGCTCCTTCCTCACTATCCCGACTAGCTCTTACCTCTTCCTATTTATTTCTACCTAATCTGCTGGTTGAAGTTAGAGCTACCTCATTTGCCTCTTTTCTAGTGAGTGCTTGTCTGGAGAGAAATATGAGATGTCTGATGGAAATTGTGAAACCCCGGTGATACAAAGAAGGTGCCTGTAAGATTTGCCTGATTATTTTTTCAGTCACTCAAGGAAATAACCACAAAAACATCATCAAGGGACCACTTCCTTTGCTTTGACTTGCCTGCTGGGTTAATCACAGCACGTTCTGCAGCTGCAATGCGGTATCCAATCACTATCTCCTGTCTTTGACGACCCCTTCTCATGATATCATAGAAGCAGAGTTCTTCCTGGTCATACAGATAAAACTCTGCTGGCTTGATGCATAATTCATTTCCCTGTATTTGACATAAATGCTGTCAGATTAAACTGATTCGGAGTCTGTGAAAAGACCCAAAAAAAGGGCAGCCCGGTGCACTAAGCTCTCGCTATCCGTGGGTCCGGGGAAGGATCGGTGAAAAGATCAAAGTGAACTAAATGTAAACTCCGTAAACAAAGAACTTGACAGTTGTAGCATCAACCAAAACATGCCTTGCCAACCCAACACATTTTAGCTTATCACTCACTTCAATGTTTCTTCATAAACAGTATACATATTCTATTGTTGAAAAGGTTAAATGGTGATACATGTGACTCCGTCACTGTATTAAAGCATGCACTCGGAATATAAGTAAATAAGGAAAAACTAATACCTCTTCCGCAAACAATTCTTCTAGCACACGGTTAATCTGTTTGTCTTCTGCTACCATTGCAAGTGCCATGCTCACCAGTTCATTTGACAGCACATAATCACTTATTCTAGAGACTGACACAAGATTTCTTGTCCTAGAGTCCAATATCTCACTTATTATTATTGATCTGTCTGAAGCCTGCTGCATTTCACGAATCCAGGAGCTCTGAGAAAACACCGAATGCCGTAGAGGAATCGACCTAGAATCTTTATTAGGAAGACGCTTCGACTGCATTAAATAACAATTCAGCAATTTCAATCAAAATTGGAGGATTAGTGACGCCCATTTTACTATTGTGACATGGGAAACAAAAAAGGGCAGGCCAGAGGAAGGGGAAGTAAGAACATTAGCACTGGAGGGGAGGAAAAGGAAAAATGAAGCCAAATTTAATTGAAGAGGGCGAAAACGAAAAGTTGCAATCGTGTTCAAACAAGAAATGCTTCTCAGAAACAAGTACTCCAGTGAAAAACTTAGTTTATATGCCTCAATCGAAAGTTAGCAACAATGACCTGGATATCTCGGATGAGGAGGAGAGTGGCAAGAGACCGTGAATCAGAGTGAACAATGGAGTCTTCGACGGATTCATCTGCAAGAATCAGAATCTATCCTCTTAGAGTTAGTAAACGTTGCATCAACAAAAATATGAATTAACAGGCCAAAATACTATCCTCTGGTATCAGTTTTAAATCATAATGATTCTCATCTTTTCTTTTTCTACACTACGGAAAATCAAGAGCAACTAGCCCACTGCATTCAGATCCTTAGTAGAAAGACAAAGCCAAACATTTTGCCTGAATTCAAAAGTGTGAAAAATTTACAAAAGGATTCACCAGCCATCTAGCACTGCGCTACAACAAATCCAGAAATCATTAGTTTGCCCAGGGAACTTTAAAATAAATACGCATCTTCCGTGCAAACAAACATGACCATGTTTTTTGTTCCAACCTTATTGAGAAATGACCTTCATATATTTCAGTTTTTCTTTTAGGAGCACAACTTGAACTTACCGAATCAAATGTCTCCAGAGGAAGACCCTCTAAATGACGTCTAATCACTGCATTTCCCACATGATGGACAAGTTTTATGTTCTCCAGTCCTGATATATCAAGACCCCCATCAGTCAACTTCTTTTCTCTATCTTTCTCGGGAACCTCATTAAACATCCACAATTCAGACCCTGGAGCCAATAATGCCTCCAGTACCTAACAAACAAGACATGGAGAAGCCTCTGAAACACATGAATAGTATATATTCTCACTGTTTTTGTTGGTTTTTGAAAAGATGGTACAGCAAAAAAAGGTCGGAAGAATGAAAATGTTTCTCAATAATTTTGTTAAGCATAGAGGACATTATATAGACAACTTGAAAACAGAAAATCTGCAGAATAAAATTCAAAACCCTAAATTATCTCAACTTGACTTATCTAACTAAATTTGAATTTAAAGAAAGACTCCAGCAACTAAACTACTAATTATTCTAGTAGTTTAGCAGTAACAGAAGAAAATACTCAACAGTTTAGGATTGCGACAGTGTATTTGATTCTTAAAAAGCTTCGAACACAAAAGTTTCAACGCAGAGATTTTTAAAGATCGCATTAACAGTAACTGGAATAAAAAGGACCAAACAAAAAAAGGAAGGTTCAGCCAAAGAAAAATCAGTTTTCTCAAACTATTGTGTGAAGTATACCAGATAAAAGAAATGCATAAAAGAAAAGGGAAAATAACTAAAGAAAGTTGATAGCAATTTGGGTGGCAATTATCAAGCACCTAAAAAAAAGAGTAACCTAGACAATATACAAAGGCGTGTGATAGCATTTCCCACATCAACAGGGAAAAAAGGTGGGGCAAAAACTTTAATGTACAACTTTGAAACTGCAAATGAAACTGAGTTTGAAAACTTAAAATACAGGCAAAATTAATTTATGAATACTACAAAAAACAAAAAAGAGGGACTCTATTTTGAGAGGGAAGATGACATACATCAAGCCACAACGTCCAATTTGAAAACATAGGAGCATTTAATCCATTTATTAAGAAAATGGAACTTAGAGATTAACTTAACCACAAAAGCTAGCCCATGAGGTGTGATAATTGTCCAAAACCATAAAAGGAGACAACAACCATTTCCTCAACTAAAGTACAAAATGTTAATATCCCCGGATGCCCAAGTCTAAACATCTAGAGCATAAACAATATAACATAGGGACCCAACATTGGTTTAACCAAAGAATAGGGGTGGTGTGGATCTGGTACAATGTTAATAAAATCGACATTGAGCCTCACTCAACCTCAAAAGCAAGCTCATAAGGTGAGGATTTCCCAAGCACATTAGCAGATAATAGTCCATCCTCAACCAATATGGAACATTGTAACATCATTGATTAGCTTACTAAGTTGAGATCAAATTAAGTCGATTTAAAAAATGAAGATAGACACAAGTTCAAACGTACCAAGGGGTTGTTTATTGATGGTATTGGAATAATTAATCACAACATAAAATCTCACGTAAGATAATAGAATTATTTGGTTGGTCGTATAGGAAAATTAATCGCCACATAACAAATGCAGTGGTTGGCTGGTGGTATTAAGTAATACTCGAATTCAATTATGCGATAAATTATATATTATTTTGTGGGATAGAATGTCAAATAAGAATACATGTATTAGCAATGCAGTTATTAAACTATTTAGAAATGAAATAAGATGGCAATTCATGTATAACAATCTCTTAATTATTTTTTTTGAACATTATAACAATCTCTTAATTATTAATCACCCATAACAATCCCTTCATTACTAAACGCTGCATTATAATTACTGCATAACTAGTATGTGAACAGAACAACTCCTCAAGGCACTATACCATTATTCTAGGGACTGAAGTATTCCCCACACCCCCTCCAATCCCCGCAAATCCCTTCTGAAGCACTGGAAAACCTTGAGAATCTATTACGAACATGTAACAGTACTTGGAGTTTACTCCAAGGTATAGTTCAGGTGTGGAATCAATGTCGATCAGATTAATAAAGGGTTGTATACTATTAGAAAACCTTTTTCCCCACTGTGTGGTTATGGAAGAACCGGTTACTTGACCTAAATTCCTTCTTAATGTGGAGCAGCTTCTACCCTCACTTTTTAGACCTTGTTACTCACATATTCAGACACAGACACAGATTGACAGGAGAAACAGGCAATGAAGATGTTGTAGGGTACCATAATCATATCATCAATATCACGTCTCCAGCCACAGAATAAGATTCTTTCTGGATATTTTGGAGGATCAGTTATCCTAGGGAATAGACCTTTATTTACCTGCAATAAGCAAGCCACTATATAAGCAAATACAGAAATTGAGCCAATGTCAACCATGCATTAGTTGAAATATCACCAAACAAGGATCAGAAATATTCAACTACGGAAGAGAGAAACCAGTAGATTCACAAAATACAGATATACAAGTAATGGTGATACGCGACTCCATATTTGTCTTTGTTTAATTTTTTGAAAGACCAATCAACTATATTGCCTACCAGTGACGGAGAATAAAACTAATTATCTCTTTCTCACACAAGACAAATGTGTTAGGGTTTGCCCTGAATTTCCTACCTTATTTGGATTTTACTGCAGAAGGGGAGCCTTGGAGTAACTGGTAAAGTTGTTGCCATGTGACCAGAAGGTCACCGGTTCAAGCCTTGGAAACAGCCGCCGGCAGAAATGCAAGGTAAGGCTGCGTACAATAGACCCTTGTGGTCGGGCCCTACCTCGGACCCTGCGCATAGGGGGAGCTTTAGTGCACCAGGCTGCCTTTTTTTTTTATTTGGATTCTACCGCAATTGAGTTCTAATTCAAAAGGTTTTCTTGGTTAAAGAGAACTCTACAATATCTATCCTTTTCTTGGAAGACAAGTCTTGTAATTCTATAAATGGAAGATCTTTTCTTCTCAATCATAACACAATAGCATCCACAATGTAGTCGTTTAGAGAGTTTTGTTTAGGGGGAGATTATTCTCCCAATAAATTTTTATGCTTTTTAGTTTTAGTTTTTTAATATGTAGGTCACTTGACCAAACCATATCAAAATATTATGTCTTTTAGTATGTTTTTCTTTGTCATCTGATTTATCCCTATCAAGGTTTGCAATTATTAGCTTCCAAATGACGCCCTCTCGATTTTAAACCCAACAAGTGGTATCAGCGCCAACGATCCAATGAGTTCAATGAACCAATGGTTCAGAGAGGTCGAAGACATGATTCAGGGCTAGTTCAGTTATAGTTGCAAGCAATTTGAGGATAATGAAGATTTGTTGTCAAAAAAAAAATGATTAAAAAAAATCACTCATATTTCAACAATCCTGCTGCTGATCCATCTTTAAAAACAAAATCAATTTTCAACCCATGCTTACTTTAATGCATGTGCTCCAACTTTCAACCCTTGCTAACTTTTAACGCTTGGACTCCTTTCAACTCATACATACTTTTAACGCATGAGCTCCACTTTTAACCTGTGTTCACTTTTAATGCACAAGTATTCAATTTTTAACCCTGTTCACTTTTAACACAGGGCTTCAATATTATTAACCCGTGCTTACTTTAACGCACAAGGCTCCAATAAGCGGATTGAATCGGATTTGGTTATGCTAGTTTAATAGACCCTTGTGGTCTAGCCCTTCCCTGGACCTCGCCCATAGCGGAAGCTTTAATTCCCTTTTCATTTCTTACTTTTTACCCTTGCCTATTCTTCTCCGGTTCACTCCAACTTCCCCTATCCACAAAGTTTTTTTGATGTTTTTGTTACTGTGTAAAGACTAGAGGGAGATTGTGAGATGTCAAATGCAAAAATTCCACCACTCAACCTCTCAGTACCTAATTCAACCTTCACAGGTTCACCTCACCTTGCACAACCATGGCCAAATGATCGGTCCCCCAGAAAACCCTCCAACATCATTGAAAGTTAGCACAAGAATTTGAGATCAAAAATCTAGGAAAGTTGCAGTATTTCTTGGAATTGAGGTTGCTAGATCAAATAAAGGAATATTTATTTCTCAAAGGAAGTATATTCTAGATCTCTTGAAAGAAACTAGTATTGACAGGTTGCAAGCCAACAAAATAACCTACTAGAATCAATCATAAGTTACAAACAACGGTTTGTTGGTCAGCTGATAAGAGAGATACCACAGGTTGATTCGAAGACTCATTTATTCTCTCACACTAGACCAGACATAGCTTATTCGGTTAGCTTGGTGAGTAAGCTCATGCATGATCCTCGAAATCCTCATATGCAAGTTGTCATCACATTTTGTGGTATCTGAGGTGTGCTCTAGGAAAAGGTTTGCTTTTCTCTAAACATGATCACCTCTATATAGAAGCTTTTACAGACGCAGATTGTGTTGGATCTTTTGATGACAGAAGATCTACATCTGGTTACTGTACACTTGTAGGAAACTGTTACCTGGAGAAGTAAGAAGCAAAGTGTAATTGCAAGATCAAGTGTGGAAACTGTTACTTGGCCCAAGGTGTTTGTAAGCTTCTTTGGTTATAAAAGTTACTTGAAGAATTGAGAATGTCTAACAAGGGAATTTTTCCTTGTACAGCAACAACAAAGGTGCAATCAGTATAGCTCATAATCTTGTTCACCATGACCGAATAAAACATATCGAAACTGATTGGAACTTCATCAAAGAGAAAGTTACTAGTGGTACCTTAAGTTCGCTTCATGTACCGTCAGACAAACAGGTAGCAGATGTGCTTATAAAAGGCCTTAGCAAAAGGACTTTCATACTTTGGTTTGCAAGTTGGACATATGCAACATCATTGCTCCAACTTGAGGGGGAGTGTTGATTGTGTTAATTTATTAGCATGATTAGTGTACATGTCCGTGCTTCGCGCGATCTTAAAAATTAATTCTCTTACAAATACAAAGTTCACACATTTAATAGAAATAGATAAGTAAACTAGAGGTATAGACATTAATCTACGCATTTTGTCCATAATACTCTCTCGTCTTACTTTATGCGAATGTATTACTGTTTCGAAAAAAAATTACTACAATTTTCACTAACTAATTTTAAATATTGCAAGTCGTAAATATTTTTAAATGTTGACTTGTAGTATTTTTCGTGTAGTTTTTAAATATGTAAATTTTATTTTTAAAATTTTGAAAAATTAATACTCAAATTCATAGTGAAAATCAATTATTTAGACCTAGAATTCCTTCACATAAATTTAGAAAGGGGGAA
This sequence comes from Jaltomata sinuosa, assembly GCA_003996215.1. NCBI lineage: Eukaryota > Viridiplantae > Streptophyta > Magnoliopsida > Solanales > Solanaceae > Jaltomata > Jaltomata sinuosa. The sequence goes on from QJPP01004598.1 coordinate 59,405, forward strand.
TTATTATTACGACCAAGAAAAAAAAATACGATATAAATGCACAAAATGTAGAACTTACATGCTGAAAAGCATTAAAAATGTGGGTATACGGAAAAATAAGAGATAAAGATGGAAAAAAGAAAAAGAAAAGGGGAACAAGAATATAACACATATTTGTTAGCCTCAAACCTTCTTCTGAGAACATCGGCTGGATAAGAAACAAAGAGAATCAAAATCCCACAAGAATTACAACGCTAAACTTTAAGTAATCGGTATCAGCAGAAAATATGTTGATACTCCTAAAATGTAACACCCCGAATATTCAGGCTAAGATTTGAATCGTTCTAGGTATGTAGATAGACCTGAACCCGATGATATTTCTATGTGTCTAGGTTTTAAGATCAATTCTTAAGTGTAGAAGGAGCTTTGGGTCTGAATTAAGGTCTTAAGGAACCGCTAGTACAAAGTTAGGTTGGAAGCTCCCCTACCGATTAAGTTTTCGTATAAGTTCTTATGAAGGTTATCTTCAAACAAGCATTCTTCCTAGAATATGAAGAGTTACGTGACCCATTACCCACCAAATTAAAGGTTTTTGAACCTTCTTTCCATCGTCACCGACCACTCGTCAAGGAATTCCGAGTGAAAAGTTATGCGCATTTTATCACGCATCTATCAGTTTGGCGCACTGTTTGGCGCGGGCCGAAACTTCAGAATGAGTCAAAAATCAGCAGGCTGGCGCACTGACTAGTGGCTTCCCAGATGAAAATTTCTATTTTCTTTTCCTTTTTCACGTTCTTAAAAGGGTGTTTTCGTCCTTTCCTTAATCCCTAACCCTAACCCACGACTATTAACCTCCCCAATAGGTAAATACGCTCAGAATTCATCATAGAACAATCTATTCTTCTTCTCCCTCTTCTCCAAACTTCAAGAGAAGACATCAAGAGGGTTTCAGCAAGGTTCTTCCCCAACTCTCCATTAGAGTTCTCCTCTTCTCCAAGGTATGTAAGGCTAATCCTTGTACGGGAACCCTGTTCTTCCCCACAACCATCTCTACGGTCTTAGTCAGATTCTCAAAAGTAAAGCTAGGGTTTCATGGTAGACTCTATTACCTAGTTTTTATGTTCCTTGATAATGATTCTCATGATTGTGCAAATGTTCCTCCATATGTGATTATGAATTGGTGAACCTTATGAAAGTAATAAGAAATCTTATGAATTATGTATAACCTATGATCCTCATGAACCTTGTGTAGTCTACTAATCTAATAACTTTGTATCTCATGAAGCCTATGAAATCTATGAACTTACCATTCCCATAAATCTTATGAACTATCAAAGTGTTAACCTTTATGATAAATGTAATGTCTATGGTGTTTTAAGACAAATTCTCTTAAGTATGATTTCAACATGATAAGCCTATGTTCCTGTGTATATGCTAGATATGATGATATTAACTCTCAAATCATAATAATGATGTAAGACGATAAAGAATGTTCCCAGAAGCTTTCTCTCCATAAAGATAAGAAGAATCTATGAATTCGTAAAATCATGGTAAGACAGATGATAATGGGATATCCCATGAAAGTCCTCTTCAAGAATGTTAAGGAAGATAATTATGTCATGAACCCTCTATAGACGGTTAACGAACAAGATGAATTATGACGATAAGGCAAAGTGGTTAACTTAAGATTATAAGCCTCAAGTGGCTAAACCTACCAGAAATGAATAAAGAGCCCTCCATGTCAATTTATATAGGGGCCAGGGTACTCAAGAATAGTAGTCCCCCACTGACATAGGAGCCAGGGTGCTCAACGAACAGAGTCCCCCATATCTGTTGGGGCAAGGGTACTCGACTAGACCCCCCCCAGTTAATTCGGGCTAGGGAGCTCATAGGAAAGCCCCCGGTTAATTTGGGGCAAGGGAGCTCATACGGATAGAGATAGACATGAAATGTTGTGACGGTTAAACCGTTCACTTCCATAATGAAAGAAGAGAATATGAATGTACTTAATGTTCTTAGGCAGGTTTCCGGTTTGAGTTACTTTGATGCCCAGCTTACTTCTACAGTTATGTACCACTTCAGATATATGTTACTCCCTCTGTTTCATATTGAGTGACCTATTTTGACTTGGCACGGAGTTTAAGAAAATAAAGAATACTTTTGAATCTTGTGGTGTTAAATTAAAGATATGTCAAATGTACTAAAATGCCCTTTAATCTTGTGGTTGTAAACATGCCATATGAAAAGTTGAATTTAAAAAGTTGCTTAAAAGGAAAAGGTCATTCTTTTTTAAACGGACTTAAAAGGAAAGTAGGTCAAGCAAATTGAAACGGAAGGAGTATATTGTATTCTTTCCTGCCCGTTTACATACCGTACATTCCATGTACTGACACCATTTGGCGCTGCATCATTGTATGATGCAGACTCAAGTACACAGGGTCATGATCCAACACATCCTTGAGGTCGTCAGAGTTTAGCTTTTTGGTGAACCTCCCTTCTTTCTGGAGGTTTAGTTAGACTTGATAGTTCTTTCTATGTTTAAGGTATGTCGGGGGCCTTGTCCCGGTAGACAGTATTATTCAGAGTCAGAGGCTTCATAGACCACAACTGTTAGAGTTATGTTATTCGAATTGTGACCTTCATGTCATTTCATTTATGAGTTTTAAGTTTTCTTATTATTGAATTAATGAAAGACGTTTTCTTTTAAAAGATGTATCTTCCGCAATATAGTATTAAATGCTCATGATGTATGCTAAGTGGTATGCTCGTGCTCTGATGGCATCGGGTGCCGGTTACGTCCAGGGTGTAGACTCTGGTCGTGACATAAAATATATAGATTGATACCTAAATAAGAACTCATATTGGAAGAGGGAGAGTAAGAGATTATTAATGCATTATTATGTGATTATTTTATAAATTGGTCCATATTGTAATTTAGCGTCGAGTAATTTCATTAACTTTTTCCGCGATGACACTTGGTAGAGGGTCTCCCGGACTCTAGCCGTCAGAAGCAAGGAATTGGAACCAGAATGCTAAATATCCTAATCATGTAAATTTAAAAACTATTCATGTTCTCGAATTCCCTATTTTGCTTGATATGTTCATTATCCTAATTTGGCATTCCCCTGTTTTTTTGAATAGATCGTTCTGTTTGCTATGAAGGAAAAGATGCACTAATCAAAAAAGAAAGAAAATGAAGACTGTGAGAAATATAAGAGAAAAATATTATTGAATTGTGTATCTACATTATTACACAGACCCTATTTATAGACACTATATACAATCCTTTACCAAGTAGGATTCTATATACTATTCCTATTCATATTCCTATTCTAGCACTCCCCCTCAAACTGGTGCATACAAGTCATATGTACCGAGCTTGTTAGAGATGTAATTTGTACGAGGACCGCTGAGGAACTTGGTGAAGATATCTATAAGTTGATCACTCGACTTCACAAATTTTGTAACAATGTCTCGTGAGAATATTGTGACAATCAATCTCAATGTGCTTAGTGCTCTCATGAAATACTGGATTTGATGCGATATGAAGAGCCGTTTGATTATCACACACAAGTTCCATCTGACTGATTTCTCCAAATTTTAGTTCTCTCAGCAATTGTTTGATCCAAACTAGCTCACAAGTTGCTACAGCCATTGCTCGATATTCTGCTTCTGCACTAGATCGAGCGACCACACTTTGTTTCTTACTCTTCCAGGACACCAAATTACCTCCTACTAAAACACAACATCCGGATGCAGAACGTCTATCAGAGGGTGATCCTTCCCAATCGGCGTCTATATATCCAATGATATGCTCATGCCTCGATCCTCGAAGAGTAGTCTTTTGCCTAGAGCTAACTTTATATATCGCAGAATACAACAACTGCATCCCAATGACTATCACAGGGGATGTCATAAACTTACTTGCAGCACTCACAGGAAAGGAGATGGCAGGTCTAGTCAGTGTGAGATAGTTCAGCTTTCCAACCTTCCAAGATCACTGAGTGGCTCCCCCTGTCCTGGCAGGAGTTTAGCATTCGGATCCATAGAAGTGTCAATGGGTCTACATCCCATCATTTTTGTCTCCTCAAGAATGTCTAAGCCATACTTGCGTTGAGAAATAACAATACTTGATCTGGATTGAGCAACTTCAATACCTAGAAAATACTTCAGCCTGCCGAGCTCTTTAGTTTGGAAATGTTGAAAGAGATGTTGCTTCAAATTAGTGACACCATTTTGATCATTGCCGGTGATAAGGATATCATCAACGTAACCACCAAATAAATACATAGATTTGGTGCAGAATGCCAATAAAACACAAAGTGGTCAGCTCCACTATGAGTCATGCCAAACTCCTGAATTACTATGTTGAACTTCCCAAACCAAGCTCGAGGAGACTGTTTCAAACCATAGAGTAACTGGCGCAAGACATACTGATAAGATCTCGATTAGGGACTAATCAAAATCCAAATGCAGAATTGAAATAAACAAAAGATATGTGGATTAAAGCAAATTAATCAAGTTTATGGGCAACAAGGGACTCTATACCCTCCCCCCCCCCCCCCCAAATTGAACTCAATCAACAAACTATAACCCCTCAATCAAACAAAAGAGAAACCAAATGAATCCACAAATGGATGACTCTATATGATTAATCAAGCAAAGAAGTTAACAAGCAATCAAGATGTATAGTAAGGTTGAGATTCAAAGAATGTGACATAGGCAGACATAAGGTATCGACGAAGATCAGGTGAATAGCAACGATACCCTTTTTGAACTCAAGAGTAACCAAGAAAGACACATTTGAGAGCACAATGGGATAATTTATCTTTTCCTGCGGCTAAGTTATGAACAGAGCATGTGCTCTCAAAGACACGAGGGGGGATAGAGTAGAGATGTGACTGAGGAAACAGTATGGAATGGGGAACCTAATTCTGAATAGAAGATATAGCAAGATGTGAGGACTGCATCACCCCAAAAACGCAGCGGAACATGGGATTCAATGAGAAGAGTGCAAGCAGTTTCAATAAGATACCTATTCTTCCTTTCTGCTACACCGTTCTACTGAGGGATGTAAGGACAAGATGTCTGGTGAATAATTCCTTGGTGAGTTATAAACTCCTGAAATTGGGAGGATAAGTATTCTAAGGCGTTATCACTGCAAAAAGTACAGATAGAAACACCAAATTAATTTTGTATTTCAGCACAAAAACTTTTGAATATAGAAAATAACTCAGAACGGTCTTTCATTAAGAAAACCCAAGTACATCTTGAATAATCATCAGTGAAACTAACAAAATAACGAAATTCTAAGGGTGAACTGACTCTACTAGGACCCCAAATATTAGAATGAACTAATGAAAGAATAGACTTTGAACGACCCTCAGCACTACGTGAAAATGTAGCGCGGGAGTGTTTCCCAAGTTGACACGACTCACAATCTAATGTGGATAGACTAGACAAACTAGGCACCATTTTCTGTAGCTTGGATAAACTTGGATGTCCCAAACGTTTGTGAATTAGGTCTGGAGGATCTGTAATGGAGCATGCTGTGAAGGAATTTGAAAAGGTAAGATAGTAAAGGCCTTGTGATTCATTTCCTTTGCCAATCGTCTATCCCGTACTGCGGTCCTACATGAGAAAAAAATCATCAAGGTAGGGCACGCATCAAACGACTATCCGATGCAAGATTAAAGGGACAACCAGGGACATAAAGAACAGAGTCTAGAGTGACAGAAGATAGGGGTTTGGCTTGTCCATCTCCTTTTGGTTTTGTTTGGATCCCATTGGCTAAAGTAATAGCAGGAAGAGATTGTGAATAAACAATATTGGACAGAAGTGATTTGTCACCAAGAAATATGATTAGAAGCGCCCGAGTCCACAACCCATGATCCAAGATTACTAGATTGTGAAACACAAGCAAAAGAATTACCAGCAACAGAAGTACAGCCTGAGCAACCGAGGCTACTTGTGGAGACGACGCCTGCTTACTTGCTCGATACGGAGGAACTCATCATATTTTGCCTAAGCAATATGAGCATTATTGGACGATCGATCAGGCTGAGCAACAAAGGCTACTTGTGAAGATGTCTGCTTACTTGCTTGATATCGAAGGAACTCATTATATTCCTTTATAGCAATAGGATCATTATTGGGTGGTTGACCATGCAAAGCATAACATATGTCACGAGTGTGTCCAAGCCTATGACAATAACTACACTTAGATCGAGATCTTCCAAAACGACCTCCCTTTCATCGATTCTCCATGGACTGAGATGTTCGTTTTTCTATGGTCTGAGATGCGGGTACAGAGGAGTCAACGGTGGGTGATGAAACCACTATGTGACTGGGAAGCGCGGCAAGACGAAGTAGACGAGAGAATAATTCATCAATTGCAGGTACCGTAGGACTAGCTCAAATCTGATCCAGTACTGAATCATGGTCAAAAGTCCAGCAAGTGTAAGAACTAGAAACAACGTCTGTCTGTGCTCTTGTTGTTTTTCCACGTTCGTAGTGACAGGCATCAACGTTTCAAATTCCTCCATGACTGCCTGTACCTGTCCCAAGTGATATATCGGATTCTTGTTTCTTTAAGTTGGTCATCCGAGATATCACATCATAGAAACAAGATATGTCATTGGTGTATAAAGCACGAGCCTATTTCCAAACTGAATAACATGTCTTGAATGGGCGAAACAAAGGCAACAACTTGGAATCAATAAATCGCCATAGTAGACTACATAATTGAGCGTCAACCTTCTCTCATTGTGCTTTGGCATTCGTATCTTCCTCACTAGACTTTGCCTTTTCATCTACCACATTAGCCTTGTTTGTTAAGTGGTCTTGGACACCTTGACCCTTGCACCACAGCTCAACTAAGGAGGCCCAAGCTAAATAGTTTGAGCTTCTCGATAACGGTTCTGAAGTGATCATAGGGCTTGAACTTCCAATTTTTTTCTGTATTTTTGAGCCAAAAAAATCAACCCCAAAAGACATCTCGTGAAATCAGAATTTTGTAACCAAAAATCTGAAATATATTGCCGAAATTTGGAAAAATAACTTGCCAGAATCGGGAAAAAATGTTGTCGCCGAAAAAAGTAGATTTGATTGCTGGAATCTGGTCAGAATCAGGAAAAACTATACGGGTATGCTCGGAACGAAGGGGCGACCACAACCCAGAAGAAATCTCGCCGGAATCTGGTCGGGAAAGAGCTCACGAGCCGGCGTGTGGGCAGATCTCGTCGGAAGTGGCGACCTTCTACGTAGCGCGTGGCGGAGCGTGGGATGTCAGTTCACGGCGGATCTTTTTGGGGGTTGGTCGTCGGGACCTGTTGGATCTTGTGGTGGTGTTGGCTTTTGCACAACACCAACGGAAACCAAGATAGCTATGAGTAGTCACCGAAATTCGCACATGGACGGCTGATTTCGCTGGAATGATGCACATCTATACTTTTCTCACAATTGCTCTGATACTATATGAGAAATACAAGAGAAATATTATTGAATTGTGTATTACATTATTACACAGAGACCCTATTTATAGACACTATATACAATCCTTTACCAAATAAGATTTTATATACTATTCTTATTCCTAATCCTATTCTAATAAAGACAGTATGGAATAATACCAGTATTTTCCTATATATTGTGTCACTGTAATGGATGAAGCATCAAGATTCACACACTAAAATTGACAAACAAACGTTACCTGGTGAAGGGATGTAGGTAATGGGAGGAAAACAAGGCACAAGGCAAATACAAATTCTTGGAGGTATGGCATGATCAGGTGCTCAATGAAGAGCATTCATGTCATTTTTGCCAACTGCTACATAAACTACATTCACCATTCCTCCATCGTTACAACCGTTTCATTAGGAAAATTATGTCATTTTATTTGCTTTTTTCCAACTATTAGTTTTTGATAAAGTAAGTGGAATTACTAAAAGGCATCAAAAAGATGCAAGAATTACAAGATATGGCATTTCAGCCTGTACAAACTATCTAAGCCAGAACTAATGAGTTAATAAAGTCCTGAAGTTGTTCTGCATTAACAGCAAGATACATATTGGACCAACTAAACAAATTGGCAATACACCTTGCCTTCAAAATACCTAAGGAAGTTGACTCCCCATCAAAACATCTCATATTCCTCTCATTCCTCTCTAACCAGATACACCAAAAAACACAAGAAGGTATCATGATCCAGATCTTCTTGATGGCTTTGTCAACTCTCCATCGGCACCAGCTCTCGTAAGCATCCTCAACTGAGAGTGGTGTGGTCCAATTAAGACCAAAGAAACCAAAACACATGTTCTGCATTTCTGAGGCTACCTCATAATGAAGAAGAAGATGTCTGGTGGTTTCAGATTCTTCCAACTATTGACAATTAGAAAATATAACTTTGTTGAAAATTTTGGAAAAAATGCAAATGAAAATTGACAACAAAGATAAATAGGAATGTTGGTCATAGAGAGGTGTCACATCACCTGGTCTATGCCTAGCTTATATATGTGTGTGTGTGTGTGTGTGTGTGAGAGAGAGAGAGAGAGATTTTAGGAGACTTTAGTTTCCCTTTCCCTAGCGTAATTATGGGAATAGAATATTTCAACAACAACAACAACAACATACCCAGTAAATTCCCACAAAGTGGGGTCTGGGGAGGGTAAAATGTACGCAGACCATACCTTTAGCCCAAAGGTGAAGTAAAGAGGTTGTTTCCGGTAGACCCTCGGCTAACAAAATCCAAGATATATATCCAAATAAACAAAGCAGTATATAATCACAAAACAATAATATCAAAGTAATACTATAGTCTAACTACACGACGCACTAGCAAAATATCCGAAGCAGGTGAAACAAACTACAAGGGACACACTACCAAAACGGGCCATAAGACACTGCACTCCTCCCTACTATGAAGCCAACCTACTTACTAACCTTCTACCCTAATCCGCGCCCTCCACACCTTCCTATCTAAGGTCATGTCCTCGGTAAGCTGCAACTGCGCCAAATCCTGCCTAATCACCTCTCTCCAATACTTCTTAGGTCTACCTCGACCTCTCTTAAAACCATCCATAGCCAGCCTCTCACACCGCCGCACAGGGGCCTCCTCGCATCTCCTCATAACATGCCCGAACCATCTCAACCTTACTTCCCGCATCTTGTCTTCCACCGAAGACACTCCCACCTCGTTTCGAATATCCGTATTCTTCTCGGATAATTCCCGACATCTGTGATATTTTAAATGCATAAACAAGACATTGTAAATGGTATTTCTGGCTCAACCAAGACTGAGCAATATCCCATGCTCCATAAAGTTTAAGAAAATAATAACATGACAATGGAACTTCACATTAGCCGTGAAGAAGGATGAAGCAAGATGAACAAAATGCAATAGCAAATCAGCAGAAATGCTTGAATCTCAAAGTAAACATAAAATGTATCTGAAATTTTCAAGCACTAAAGGGAAACATGGAGGTGGATCTGAAAGATGATAAGAAGGTTTGAGTTACAAACCCAAAGAAAAGAATAAAAGGTATTCATCAAAACGGTACTGCAGTCAATAAATATCTAATCAACAAGTGCCATAGGAATCCTGATAACCATCAATTACAGAGAAGAAAATTGACCTCTGGTAAGAGACCTGGCGCATAGGTATCATCATCCTCAGCTATGACAAGGACTTCATCACCTTCTTTTAGAACATATCTATCATCAGGATTTATGATAATCTTGCCGCCATCAGCAGCAACCTTAACACCGCAAGGAATAGCCTCCGGAAATGATACCAGTACATCTTCAAAGGGTGCACCATCCAATTGAGGCCACCGTTTAATGTAAAATTCTGCATTTTCAAACCCCAAAATGTCTTCCCAAATCTGCCATATTGGACAAGATTAACAAGAAAATACATACTACTCTTCCACAGAAACTAACAGCTACCAAAAAAAGGATCAAGCAAAAATTGAGAAAGCTATACTATTTTGACACTCAATCAAAATGTACCTCTATATTATTGTTATCTACAATGAGTTCTCTCATGCATATTCAGTTGTACATTAAGTGGGGATGTCATGTGGGTATCATTATGGTTTCTAATACAATTTGGTAAATGGATGCAATCGTCTTCCATTTTTCTATTCCATCTGAACAAAGGTGTATCAACTAAGCATTAACTGAGAATAACAAACTGGTATGCAGATGCAAGTATCACATTGTGCAGCTTGGAAAAGCATGTGCCCAAATAAAGCACTCAAGGAAAGATGAGTCTTAACCTTATACTGGATCTTCAGTCCCAAACACATGGTGCATCAATTTCAGGAGTATCAACTGCTGAGCAGTATGAAATACAACAGAATTGTTTATCTAATAACCACATGTAACTGAATCAAAATGTTTACATCAAAATCAATCCTGAAATTCTCACCTCACATTTTCTGGGTAAATGTGGGTAAAGATTAACAAGGACCTCTATTTTACCACTATGAGCAATACATTGCTGGACGCCGGTCCAAAGCCCACTTAGAGCAAGTGTTACGGTAGGTTGAAGGCCAGCAATAAACAAGTTAACTTATGAATTTTCATAATATTGAATTTGTACTGGAGTGGAACAGGTATAAAAGGAGCAAAATGGGTATTGAGGATTACAAGAGACCCGAAGTAGTTTGGAAGGCATTGTTGTTGACTTCTTGTTATTTCATCAACAAGGAACTCAAAAGGAAGAGAATTCTTCTGGCCCAAACTTCCAAGTTTTTAAGGAAATTTAAGGCACAAGTATACAGTCTTTTAATGTGCACTCGTTGAATTAAAAACTAATGATTATAGCCATTAGCCAATAGATATAAGAGGAACCAGAAGGACCACAGCATGTCTAGACGACAACATAAGTGGTAAAAAGCTGCCAAAGCAAGGAAGAGAAAGACAAATGAAAAAATAATGTAACAGAACTATATATAACTGACCTGAGCAAGGCCAGGTTGCAAAGCACATTGTATCATCAACCTCCCAATCACATCATGCGCAACAACTGTTTCAATAAGTTCACCACCAACAAGCTTCACTAACGGTTCGTTGTCGAGATCACTCATCTCCACAACAACATGACCTCTCAACCCCTCTCTCACTCCAGTTAGGCTAAGTACAACTCTTAGAGCACGTGCATCACTCTAATAAGAAGAGAAAAATTGGAATAATTAGTCTGAATTATTTGGTTGTTTAGAGCTTGAAGATTCATTTGTGAAAAGCACCTGATCAGCATTCTCATCAGATGCTAAGACAATGATTGCACGTGCTTTCGAGACTGATACCTGCATGCGTCATAGAACAACAAAACAAAAAGAAATAACTATAATAAAGAAGGAATAAAGAAAGGTTAAGGGAATTCAAGAAGAGTGTAAGATACTAGTTGAACCCTTAGATAATAGTTACTTTTACTTCACAGAGTAAATTAGGATATTAGGAGAATGAAGAAAATGAAAAAGTGATTAAAGGATAAGAGGGAGCATCAAGGTCAACAAGGGAAAGAAAACAGATACGCTCTCACACCTTTTTCAGATCAGCAAGTATAAGTGGACTGCCACTTCTGCAGATAACTGATGTTCCCATGAAGTCAAACTCTAACTTTGCTATGTCCATCTCCATCTCCTCCTTGTCTCTTTCCGCAAGAACAACGATAACACCACCACCAATGCTCTTGTTTGCTATTGCTAGCTGCTTCAAAAGTGACCCCTGTAATAAGAAAATACGTTTACGCCTCCGTGTCATAATCAGTCTCAAAAGCCATGATCAAAGCAGATAATAGCTTCCATCTAGAGAAAGCAACACCAAGTTATGTTTGCAGCTAACAGAAACAAAATGTATGGCCTGAAAGCTATTCTAGAAGTATCTCTTTGCTCTTCTCCAATAAGGTCTCTCAAGAACCAATGGTACTCTCTTACTTGCAATGCCTATTGTTAACAATTTGCAGAGCTTCACACTACCGGATAATTGAGAAGGTAATGAAAATTAAAAATATATAGAATAGTTTTGCTATTTTTCTCTCTCTTCATCTCTTTACTCATTAAATAAAGAACCAAAATCTAAGTTGCTCGGACTCGGGTGCAGCCGTCCGATACGGGTGCGGATCTAGAGATCGGATCCTTCATGATCTGAATTTTAAGATTCGGGAATACGGATCTAGGTATGGATATGGGTGCGGGGATTCGGCTAAAAATAATTCAAAAAATCTAAAAAACCTAAATTATGAGATATTCTGTGGAAAACTTGAGGAGAAAATATTGATCAAGTGGAGAATCCTAGAAGGAGATAAAGGAAAATGAGTGACATAGAAATTTCTATATACAAAGTATTCCATTTTTTTCAATTTCACCTTAGCTTTTGTTTTGATCACAAAAATCATTGGATCATTCGGGAATTTGTCCATCAATTTTGGTCAAAGTACCCAAAATTGGTTGACCAGATTGGGTATGGATCCCATACCCATGTCGTGTCGACACAGATGCGGCACCGAAAGTGAAGAGTCCAAGCAACATAGACCAAAACTATATCAAGACTTTTTTATATATAAAGTAAGATAATTTTATAAATCAAACTGTAAAGATATGATACCTGGGTCTAACTCAACTCCAAAAGCTAGCTCAAGAGGGGAGGATTGCCCAAGTCCATATAAGCAAACCACCAGTCCATTCCCCAACCAATGTGGGATTTCCACCCACTGTAACACCCCCCTTCACGCCCAGGACCCAACTGGAGCGTGGACCGGGAGCCCAAATGGGAATGGACCTGGCTCTGATACCACTTGTTGGGTTCGAAATTTGAGAGGTCGTCATGCGGAAGCTATTAATTGCAAACTTTGATAGCGATAAATCAGATGACAAAGAAAACTATAAATAAAAAACATATTATTATGTGATTTGGCCAATTGGCCTACATATGAAAAACTAATATTAAAAAACATAAAAACTACTGAGAGAAAATCTCCCCTTAAACAAGACTTTTTTGATAACTACATTGTGGATGCTATTGTGTTGTGTATGAAAAGTAAAGATCTTCTATTTATAGAAGTCTAAAATTTCTCCTCCAAGAAATAATTAACTAATTATGAAAGAGATCTTTTTCTAGGAGGAAACTTTTTCCACCAAGAAAACTTTTTCAAGGTAAAACACAATTATGGTATAATTCAGATAAAGTAGGAAAGTCAGGGCAAACCCTAACAAATCTCCCCTTGACCTGAATTTTCTGCAAATTTAATCTTCATCTTCTTCTTCACATCATCTTCATCATTGCTGCTTGTCATGGTTAAAAATAAGATTTAAAATATTTTGGTTCAAAATGGTTTAAAAATATTTTATTTTTAATTTTAAAAATGCAACAGGTATGTTGAAAATATGGTTGAAACTTGAAATTCCTTCTCCACATGTAGTATCTGGACAAAAATCTACATTATCATCAAATTGTTTGCAGTTATAACTAAACTCGCGTTGAATCATGTCTTCGACCTCGCTCAATTGTTGGACCGTTGGATCATTGAACCCATTGAATCATTGGACCCATTGAATCGTTGAACCATTGGCACTGATACCATGTAAAGATATGACACCTGGGCCTAACTCAACCCCAAAAGCTAGCTCAAGAGGGGAGGATTGCCCAAGTCCATATAAGCAAACCACCAGTCTATTCTCCAACCAATGTGGGACTTCCACCCACTGTAACACAAACCTATATCAAGCCTATTTCCGTTGCCAAAAGAACCATTACTCAGGTTATTCATTCTACGTGTCATGTAGGAAAAGAATCAAGCAAATAGAAAGTTCTGTTAGCAGCTGAAAATATCCTAACTAGAAATAAAATGTATTCCTGTAAACAAACTATCATCTATGAAGAATAAATCTCGCTAACAACTTAAATTACATTATTGACAAGTCAAGGGAAGATTTTAAGCCCAACAGTACAACCGTGTTGCACAGCCATGCAGGTGAATGTGTATGAATGTGTGGTTGTATATATTTAATCCAACGATTCAGTTTCCAATTGATGTTTGGATCAAATGGACTGTAAAAAAGATGGATCTGAACAAACTTTCTTATGGATCATATTGATGAATTGGATTTCGAATGGATATAGATTACCCATATCTAAGATCCAATCTTTCTACACTTTTCCCGCCCAAATATAGAGCGCAAAAGCCAGATAATACTTCAAAAAGTCACAACATTTTAAAACAGTAATCGGTAAACAAATGCTCTCAGGCACGACTACCAAGACCCTTCTCTTTCTTCCTAGGAGGGAGGAACACCTTTCTCCAGCAACCCCTGCCGGAAACATCCTTTTCTTTCTTATCCTCTTCTTTCTCATCCACCATCATCTTTCTTTTTCTTTTCTTTTCTTTTCTTCTGCCTGAGCATTTCCTTTTTAGATTACTGATGGAGGAAAACAGGATTTTCTTTAACGCTGGTTTCAAGTTTTTTGACATCACCAGATGGACAGTGGGAGAGATACATGGTTTGAATGGGTGGAGAGAAGTCGCAACAGGATGAGAAGATCAACCAAGAGTGTAAGAACCACGAGATGGTTGTGCACCATTCTTAAAGAAGCTTCCAAGGACAAAAGAGAAGTGATCAGGAGATGGAGGAACAAGGAGAAGCTCACTGAGACCTTCTGTACACGGAAGGTGAATGAGCATGGCAGATACATGAGCATTTCATCTCTACATGGTCGGGAAAGATCAATTATAATAGTCCCTGAGCTAGCTTTAAATGCAGGATGGAACAACATAGCATTTAAGATAGAAAGGTTCATTGTTACTCGATTGTAGGAATTCACAATGGAATTCAAAGATCGAGGGACTGTTTCAGGAGAATTCTCGAGAAGACAGCTCAAAGAAGAAGAATAAGAACAGAGAGAGAGAGATTAGAAAGAGAAGAGAGAATTGTATATTTCATCTATGCATGTACATGTGCTTGATTACAACTATATAAAGGAAATGGAATCAGTAGACTCTAACAGAATCTGTTAGAGTAACTGCCTACTAATTGGTACTGTAGCTAACTAACAACTGGACGTGCACTGTAGCTAACTAACAATTGGAAAACAGTTACAAACAGTAAAAACAGTATCAGAAATGGCTTGTTCCCTTTTTATCATGTATCAGTACTCCCTTCCAATAGAAGATCCTTGTCCTCAAGGATCAAATAAGGGAAACCTACACTTGAAAGAGGTGGCAAATTCCCAAGTTGCAGCATCTGCAGGAAGACCATTCCATTTAACCAATAGCTGTGCCACAGCTTTATTGCCCTTCTTGACCATCCTCCTTTGTAGAACCCCCTCAGGATCAGGGCAATGTGGGTTTGCTAAGTCAACCACTGGAGGGTAAGATATCTGAGCTGGAATCTCATGGCACTTTTTGAGGAGTGAGACATGTACTGTAGGATGAATTTTTACCGAGCTAGGCAATAAGAGAGTGCAAGCAACTGGACCTACTCTCGTAAGAATCTGAAATGGCCCATAATACTTAGCATCCAGCTTGTGGAATGAGTGACCAGCGATAGTGACCTGTTTATAAGGCTGGACTTTGAAGTATACCCAATCACCCACTTCAAAGTGTCTGTCACTCCTATGAGAGTCAGCCTGCTGTTTCATCCTATGTTGTGCCCTCATTAGGTGATGTTTAAGCAACTGCAGCTTGAGTTCTCTATTCAGAAGAGTGTTATCAACCTCTGCTGAAGTAGACTCACCCGGGAGGTAAGATGTAGGGGAGGGGGCCTCCCATACAAAGCTTCATAGGGTGTAGTTTGAATAGCTGAGTGATGGGAGGTATTGTACCAATACTCAGCCATGGGTAGGCAAGAGAACCAATTAGAAGCATCTTCATTGCAATAACATCTAAGGTAAGTCTCAAGGCACCTGTTGAGTACCTCCGTTTGTCCATCAGACTGAGGATGGTATGCAGATGATAGATTTAACTGCACTCCTTGTAAGTTGAAGAGCTCTTGCCAAAAAGAGCTCAGGAAAACAGCATCCCTGTCACTGGTAATGGCATCTGGCAACCCATGTAGTCTTACCACCACATCCAGGAACACCTTAGCAATAGACTGAGCAGTGTAAGGGTGTTTAACAGGAATGAAGTGTCCATACTTGCTGAGCCTATCAACCACCACTAAAATAACTTCATAACCACTGGACTTAGGTAAGCCATCAATAAAGTCCATGCTAATTTGGGACCATACAACATCTGGAATAGGCAAGGGTTGCAAAAGCCCAGGGTAAGCAGCTAGATCTGACTTATTCCTCTGACACACATCACAATTTAAAACAAATTCTTTGACATCCTGTCTCATGTGTTTCCAGTAAAACAAGGTGAGCAGTCTCTTTAAAGTAGCTTCTACCCCAGAATGACCTCCTTGAAAAGAGGCATGCCATAAATCCATAATATCTCGTCTCAGTTCCGACACTTTGCCAACCACTAGTCTTCCCTTTCTTCTCAGCTGACCTTGAGACCAAGTGAAGTGCCCAACCTGTCCACTAGGATTAGACTGCAGGTCTTGTATGAGTACCTTGAGCTCCTGATCAGACTCCCAACTAGCAGTAATTGCCTGGAACAAGTCAGTGTTGGTAGGAGAGATTACCAAGGCTAGTAGCTCAGCTCCATTGATCCTTGAAAGGGCATCAGCCACCTTATTTTCTACTCCTCTTTTGTACTCTATAGAGTAATCAAAAGGCATCAACTTAGTCAACCATAATAGTTGAGAGTTGGTGTGTAACTTCTGTTCCATAAGGAACTTCAAAGCTTTTTGATCGGTCCTTATAAAGAATCTTTGCCCTAGTAAATATTGTGACCACTTAGTCACTGCTTGCACAATAGCCAAAAGCTCTGTATCATAAACAGATAAAGTTGCATGTCTAGGTGAGAGGGCCTTACTGATAAAGGCTATGGGATGTCCTTCCTGCATTAATACTGCCCCTATACCAAAACCACTTGCATCAGTCTCCACCACCAATGTTTTATGAATATCAGGCAAGGCCAGCACAGGAGCTTGTGTCAACACCTCCTTAAGTTGTGCAAAAGCAGCATCAGCAGCCTGTGACCACTTGAAGTTATCTTTCCTTGTCAGATCAGTCAAGGGCTTGCAAATCACCCCAAATCCCTGGATGAACCTTCTATAATACCCAGCCAAACCTAAGAACCCTCTTAGCTGCTTGAGTGTAGTAGGAGTAGGCCAATCCTTCACAGCCTTCACCTTTTGAGGATCAGTGCTCACCCCTTCAGCTGTGATAAAATGACCAAGATACTCAATCCTCTGAACTCCAAAGCAACACTTACTCTGCTTGGCAAAGAGTTGGTGTTGCTGCATTTTCTCAAAGACAGCTCTCAAATGCTGTAAGTGATCCTCCATATTGTTGCTGTAAATGAGTATGTCATCAAAGAAAACTAAAACTTGTTTTCTGAGAAACTTCTTAAAAACTTCATTCATTAATCCCTGAAATGTTGTTGGTGCATTGGATAACCCAAATGGCATCACTAAGTATTCAAAATGACCAGAGTGAGTTCTAAAAGCAGTCTTAGGCACATCTTCTATTGCCATCCTCAACTGATGATATCCAGACCTTAGGACTATCTTTGAAAATATCTTGGAACCCCCTAGTTCATCCAACAAGTCCTCCACAACAGGTATTGGAAATTTGTTCTTGATAGTGTGCTTGTTCAAGTCTCTGTAGTCTACACAAAGTCTCCAGGTTCCATCCTTCTTCCCCACTAACACTACAGGTGATGCAAAAGGGCTACAACTAGGTTGTATTATCCCTTGATCTAGCATCTGTTGAACTATTCCTTCAATGATATCCTTTTTCACAGAAGGATACCTGTAGGGTCTTTTAATCACTGGCTTAGTCCCACCCTGTAATACAATTTTATGATCAAAAATACCTCTAGAAGGAGGCAATTCAGTAGGTTCTTTAAACAATTTAGTGAATTCTTATAATAACTGCAAAAGTCTACCCTCCTTATCTTGATCTTCTTTAGCTTTTAGTGTATGCCATTGCTCCTTTGCATCACTCATAGGAACTACTTGGATCATGCATAGTTGGGCTTGATTTTCTGAGTGTTTGGCTAACTTTCCAGCCCCAGAAGCCTTTACTTGATTTCCAGCCCCTCTCAATAAATGTTTCCTTCCCTTATACCAAAACTCCATAGTTAGCTTACTGAAATTCATCTTGATTTGCATCACTCATAGGAACTACTTGGATCATGCATAGTTGGGCTTGATTTTCTGAGTGTTTGGCTAACTTTCCAGCCCCAGAAGCCTTTACTTGATTTCCAGCCCCTCTCAATAAATGTTTCCTTCCCTTATACCAGAACTCCATAGTTAGCTTACTGAAATTCATCTTGATATCACCTAAGGTCAGTAACCATTGCACCCCCAGTACCACTCCACATGAACCCAAAGGTAGGAGTAAAAACTCACCTGAGAATTCAGCTCCTTGCAGTAAGCAGGTAATAGTACACACCTTGTTTACCCTTATGTCACCATTTGCTGCAGCCACCATCTGAGGAAATGTGACTTTAACTTCACATCCTAATTGCCTCACCAAATCGGGATCAATGAAATTGTGGGAGCTACCAGTGTCTATCAATATATCCAGTGGTTTCTTTGCATGATAACCAGTCACCTTCAATGTTCTGTAACCTAGAGATCCATTCAATGCATGGAGAGAAATCTCCATATGTTCTACTGGTTGAGCCAACTCTAATTGATTATGCATTTCCTCTTGAACCACCTCATCTTGTTCTCCTTCAGCAACTTCTTCTTCCACTTCTTCCAATTCCAACAGGTATAACTGCTTGGAAGTTTTGCATTTGTGACCAAAGGTGTACTTCTCATTGCAGAAGTAGCACAACCCCTTTGCCCTCTTATCATTCATCTCTTCTATGCTCAGTGTCCTCCTATCGACTCCTTTAGAGGAAGAGTAGTTGTTGACTGTAGGTGTGGGCAACAATGGCTTGCTGTTAGAATTATAACCCTTCTGATCCATGAATCTCCTTGATCCCCACCTGTCTGTGCAGACATTGGTTGCCTAATAGCAGTAAGATAAGCTTCTTGCATTCTTGCACTCTTATAGGCCTGAGACAGTGATGTAGGGTCTGTAATTTTCACAACAATGTTCAACTCAGTCTTTAATCCTCCAATGAAGCAACTAATCGCATTCTCTTGTGATAAATTCACCCTACTCAAATTCCTTTCAAACATTGCTTGATATTCCTTCACAGTCCCCAGCTGTTTGATCTTCTTAATTTCCTCCATAGGGTCATCAAAATCAATTCCAAACCTCTCAGCCATGTCCATCACATATTCATTCCAACCCGCTGGTTGAAGGTACTGTCTATATCTCATAAAAGACAAATGCCATTGGATAGCCTCACCTTCCAACTGGAGTGCTGCCACTGATACTTTCTCCTCAACTGCTACATTCTCCATTGCAAAGAATTGTTCGATCTTGAACAACCAAGATCGTAAATCATCCCTGAGAATCTGAGAAATTCCATTCTCGACCACCTGGAGAAATTGGAATTTTGTGTATGGTAGCTGGCAGAGCTTCTCTGGACTCTGTCTTCCACCGGCCTGGCTGTGGATGGTTCCCCTTGATCTGCAGGGGTTTTATCCCTTCGATTATCACCCACATCACCCCTTCGATTATCACCCACATTCGTCAATTGTTCCTTCAATTCCATCACAACTCGATCGAGATTCTTCAAGCTGGTGACCTCCCCAGTTAACATTCCCACTTCCGTTGTTAACTTCATCATCATGTCCTTCAATTCCCCCATTTCAGTAGGAGAATTCTCAGTCGATCTGGTTCCTTTTTCCATTGTTATCCAAGGATTGGAAGGCTCTGATACCAATGTTACTCGATTGTAGGAATTCACAATGGAATTCGAAGATCGAGGGACTGTTTCAGGAGAATTCTCGAGAAGACAGCTCAAAGAAGAAGAATAAGAACAGAGAGAGAGATTAGAAAGAGAAGAGAGAATTGTATATTTCATCTATGCATGTACATGTGCTTGATTACAACTATATAAAGGAAATGGAATCAGCAGACTCTAACAGAATTTGTTAGAGTAACTGCCTACTAATTGGTACTGTAGCTAACTAACAACTGGACGTGCACTGTAGCTAACTAACAATTGGAAAACAGTTACAAACAGTAAAAACAGTATCATAAATGGCTTGTTCCCTTTTTATCATGTATCATTCATTAAATGCTCTTACCAACTGAAGATTGCAGAACAGCCCATACTGTCTAAAGAAGAAATATCTTATGCCAAAGCAGCAGGGGAAAGAAAATGGCATTCCAATACACTCAATGAGACGACGATCTCCTACAATGAAAGGGATCTCCAGATTTCAGAACCCCCTGAAGCGAGAGACACGAGCCTTTTCAAGAGATGCATAGTGGGTTCTTTCAAAGGAGTAACACAACTTCCCTCTTAACCAGACATTAGGAGATGGTGCAATTTCTTGGAAAGCAGTATTTGGGATCAGCATCTACAAGATCGCCAACAACTCCTTTCTGTTTGAATTTCCCAACCAAAACTTGAACAAATTATTCTGAGGGAGTGGAGATGGGGGGAGATCATAATCAGGCCTCATTTGTTTTCGTTAAGATTAAGACGTCTGAATCTGAATGCACATCTGAATGATTAAGATATTGTCTTTAGATCTGAATACTGAACAATTAAGACTGTTTGTTTACAACATCTGAATGTGCATAATTTATTTATTTGTAAATATAATGAAAATACAATTCAAATAAAAAATTAATTATATATTAAAAAAATACTTAATTTAATAAAATAAAATTATTATTTGATTAAAAAAATAAAATATATATATTTGTTGGTGATGATGGTGATGGTTTGTAATGGTGGTGTTAGTGGTTAGTAATGTTGGTGGTGATAGTTGTGATGGTAGAGGTGGTTGGTGTTGTAGTGACTGTCATGATGGTGGCGATTGGTAGTGTTGCTGGTGGTTTTGTGATGGTGAAGTTGGTTAAGATTAGTAGTTGGCAGTGTTGATGGTGGTAACGGAAGAATATGTGCTAGTTGGAGGCGGTTCTAGTTATGATGGACGAAATGGTTGGTAGTAGGGATTGACCGTACTGGTGGTAGTGGCTGATAGTGGTGGAGGTGGTGCCGATGGTGACAACGATCCTGGTGGTGGCTGAAGAATGTGTGGTTGTTGACGGTGTGTTGGTGGTAGTTAGCAGCGGTGTGATGGTGAAGTTGGTTAAGGTTAATTAGTAGTTGGCGGTGTTGAAGGTGGTGACTGAAGAATGTGGTTGTTGGAGGCGGTTCTAGTTGTGATGGTCGAGGTGGTTGGTAGTAGGAATTAACCGTACTGGTGGTAGTGGCTGATAGGGGTGGAGGTGGTGCCGATGGTGACAACGGTGGTGGTGGTGGCTGAAGAATGTGTGGTAGTTGACGGTGTATTGATGGTAGTTGGCCGCGATGCTAGTTGTGATGGTGGAGTTGGTTAGTAGTAGGTATTCACCACAGTGGTGGTGGAGGTAGCGGTGATGGTGGTGACAATGGATATAATTATAATGATGGAGGTAGTAGGTGTGGTAATGGCCGATAGTAGTGGTGGTTGGTGGTGGTGATTAACGACGGTAATGGTGGTTGACAATAGTGGTGGTGATTGTAATGACAAAGGTGGTAAGTGGTGGTGACTGGTGATTGTGGATGGAGTGGTGGTGAATATTATCCATGCAAGAATACCTCTTAATGGTATTAAGACTTTGTTCTAGATCTTAACGATTAAGACCCATTCAGACCAATTAAGTGCTTAAATCTTAATGAAAACAAATGCACTTAATGGCCTAAGGTCTAAACCATTCAGATTCAGACCTCCATTAAGTTCAAACAAATGAGGCCTCAATCTCCAGTGGTGGAACCCCGTAATAGGATGCGAAAATTCATCCCAGAAACCCAAGACCACTTGGATTCAAGCCCTGGGGATACCTCTACAGCTTTGGTGTCAACAGATTTTCACCGAGATTGGGAATATCTGCGGAGGATGGGTCGAAACTGAAGAAGAAACAGGTCTAAGGAACCATCTGAAGTGAGCAAGAATCATAATCAGAGGAGATGGCCAAAATTGTCCAAACGAGGTATCAATTGTGAAGGATGGAATAAAGTTTTTCATCTTCATCTGGGTGGAGAAGAAAGTTTGTTTCCAGATGATGTCGCCGGGATTTTAGAAGTAGCCCCCGGGGTGGGGGGGTGTAGCAAAGGACCCAGAGGTCTCTTCTCATCAATGGATCAGCGGGAAAAGGTTTTGTCCATAGCAGGGAAAGGACAAAACCTTGTACCTAGACTGGCGAATTCCAGAACAGCCACGTGGGGGGCCCAATTACAGCTGGTTTGAATTTAAACGAGAGCCTAAGGTCACGTGAGAAAGAGGTGGTGTCTCAAGTGCAATACAGAAGCCTTCAGGGCCAGGGCAACAAGGAAAGGAAAATTGGGCCTGATAGAGCCAATGTCATATTTAATGACTTATCCGGCCAATTGAAGAAGGTTTTTTTGACCCTCTATCTTCAGAAATAAGAGAAAAAAGTTCTGTCCCAAAGTACCAACTGGAACTGAACATCGCGACAGAGGAGGAGCATGCAAAATATGGGAACTCTTCTCCAGATATAGGATACGCAGAACATCTTTCGGAGAACATTCCTGCAGCCATGGCGACAGAGGGTAGCAACGACAATACAGTTTTGGTTTCGAAAATTTCAGAGGATCAAACCACCATAGATATCATGCAGAATGACACCGAAATCGAAGAGTGGAGGGTGGAAGATGCAGAACCACTTCAACATGATCAGAGTCTTATTATTATGCAGAAGGAGAAGGAGACATCTGCATGGGTAAGACACAATCTGATTAAGCTTGGGAAAATGATTGGGGTTGATTTCAGGGACATGAGGAGGAGTCGCTGGAGTTACTTATGCATACAGATAGCTGCATGCAGGCTAGAAAAATGGAGGACTCTATTATTAAAAGGCCTAGATACAAGGGGGTTCAAGAGCTTAAAAAGCTCACATCTTTTGATATTAAATTCAAAAGTGATGGGAAAAGAAAAAGGGGGAAAGAAGGCAAGCTTTTACAATGAAGGTAAAACTTGTGTCCTAGAATGTAAGGGGTGTGAATAGTGGGGATAAATGGAGATTTGTGAAGAGCTTAATATTCAACTGGAACACAAACATAGTCTGTCTTCAAGAATCTAAGCTAGAGGGGGAGGTTAAAAATTTGATAAAAGAAGTATGGGGAGGAAGATGGGTTAAGTATGCTTGTCTGCAAGCTAGTGGCACTAGAGGGGGCATTCTGATGATCTGGGACAGCAGATCATGGAAAGGGGAAGTTCTGGAAATTGACTCTTACACTATCACCTGCAATTTGAGGCTATATTGCAGGATTATACTTGCCATATCGCAGGAGTATGTGCTCTAAATTGCAAATTTGAAAGAGAACATGTGTGGGAGGAGATAGGAGTTGTCAGAAGTTTGTTTGAGGGACCATGGGCTGTTTGTGGAGATCTTATTATCACATGATTTCCATCAGAGAAGAGAAATTGCAAAAGGAGAACACCAGCAATGATAGAATTTTCAGATTTTATTGAAGACACGGATCTGCTGGACTTGCAATTAGAAGGGGGGAGTTTCACCTGGTTCAAAGGAGACAACAATAATGCTGCTTCTAGAATCAATAGAATTCTAATTTCTAAGGAATGGGATGACAGTTTCAGCAAAATTAAACAGGTGGTAATGCCGAGGTTGTACTCAGATCACAACCCCATTGCATTACTATGTGGAGTATGGGATCACAACAAATCCTATTTCAAGTTTGATAATTGGTGGTTGAATACAGAGGTCAGAGGGATTTGTGGAAAGAGTCTGGGGATGGTGGGAATCTTTTGTTTTCACTGGGAAGCCTGATTACATCCTGGGATGTAATAATTAAAGGCTTTAAAAGGCAGACTGAAGGAGTGGAGCAGTACTAGTTTTGGTAATCTGGGAATGCAAAAAGTTCAAATACTGAGCCAGTTAGCCACTCACTCTGGATGCAGTAATGGAGAACAGAACCTTAACAGAAGAAGAGTCGACTCTAAAGGCATCTCTTCAAATGGACTATGAAGAGCACCTTAAAAATGAAGAGATAGCATGGAGACAAAGATCAAAGGCAGTTTGGTTGAAAGAGGGATAAAAATACAGCTATTTTCATAAAATAGCCAATGTACACAAAAGAAGTAACAACATAGACAAATTGATGATTCAAGATGAACCAATGATGGATCCAGAGAGAATCAAAGGAGAAATAATTGGGCTCTATAAGAACCTGTATTCTGAAAAACCAGGGTGGAGGCCTTCAAGCAACCTGATCAACTGCCCAATGATCACTAAAGATGAAAGAGAAGGTTTACAAGGGGAGTTTGAGGAACAAGAAGTGTTTTCATGTTTGAAGATGTGTGCCATGGTGTTAGAATCCTGTGAATATTCTATAGAATATATGCAAATATATTAGGTAGCTTGATTTACTCCTATTATAATTATGTATTAATTAGTTATTGATTTCCTTTCCTTTTTAGGACATGTAAACTTCGCTATTTAAACCCCAATAGCTTGAGGGAATAATCAAGCTGAGTTCTCTCTCAAATTCTTTTTTTACTCACACATGGAAAAGCTCCTGGTCCAGATGGCTTTACAATGGGTTTCTACACCAAATGCTGGGATGTAGTTAAAAAGGATATCATGGAAACCTTCAAGAATTTTCATGCCCATGGTATCTTTGAGAAGAGTTTCAATGCCACATACATTGCCTTGATTCCAAAGAAGACTGGAGCTAAGGAACTGAGAGATTTTAGACCTATCAGTCTTATAGGCAGTGTCTACAAGCTGCTTTCCAAGGTGTTGACAGAAAGATTGAAGAGAGTTGTGGATAAGCTGGTAGATGTTTAGCGGATGGCTTACATTAAAAACAGACAAATAAATGGATACCATCCTAATTGCATGGAGGGCCATCAACGGATCACTTGAGGGTTTTTTCCCTGCTCAAAGGGGTTTGAGTCAGGGGGATCCTTTGACTCCTTTTACCTTTATCATTGTCATGGAGGGCCTAAATAACATGATAAAGGTGGCCAGAAACAATTGTCTCAGAGGTTTTGAGGTAGCCACAAGTCAAGCTTCAAGTTCCAATGCCAACATGGAAGTCACTCACCTCCAATATGCTGATGATACTTTAATTTTCTGTGATGCTGATGAAGGGCAATTACTGATCATGAGATCAATTCTAAAAGTGCTTTTTGAAGGTGTTTCTAGACTTCATATCAATTGGAGGAAAAGCAATTGTTTCCGATTAATGAAGTGCCTAATATGGTGGAGTTGCCTGGGATTTTGGGAGGGGAAGTAGGCTCCCTTCCTACTATGTACCTGGGGATGCCCTTAGGTGCCAAGTCTAAGGCCATGAGCATTTGGAACTCAGTGATCGAAAAGGGTGAGAAGAAGCTAACTAGATGGAAATCTCAGTATATCTCCTCAGGAGGCAGAGTCACTCTTATTAATTCTGTTTTGGATGCTCTCCCAACATACATCTATATTTCCCATTCCTGATGGAGTGATACAAAGATTAGACAAGATCAGGAGATATTTTCTATGGAAAGGGATTAAGGAAAATGAGTCAATTGCTCAGCATTTGATCAAATGGAACAAGGTTTTTTGGGGAAAAAGCAAGGATGTTTAGGAGTAAGGAATCTGAAATTACAAAGCAAGGCACTCAGACTAAAGTGGTTATGGAGATACTCACAAGAGCCTCAAGCATACTAGGGCAAAGTTATCAAAGTAAAATATGGAGAGGAGAACAAGTGGATGACAAAGGAGGTTTTTACACCTTATGGTGTAAGTTTGGAGGTCTACCAGAGTTCTATGGCCTTTTTTGGGAAATAACACAACTGTCAGGGTAGGTAATGGAAACAAAACCTCCTTTTGGGAGGACAAATGGTTGGGTCCCTCTAGTTTAAAGAATTTGTTTCCTAAGTTGTATGGGTTGGCAGTGCAAAAACAAATGAGCCTAGCTGAAAGTTGGACACAACAAGGATGGAACATTCAATTTACAAGAAATTTCAATGATTGGGAAATTTTAGCTGTGACAAAATTCTTCAGAACATTGGATAAGTTCAAAGGAACAAAGGATGAGGTTGATAGACTATGGTGGAACAAAGATGGCAAAGGCAGACTATGGTGGAACAAAGATGGCAAAGGCATGTTTAAGGTGAACTCAGTATACAAGTTTTTTATTCAAGGGGGACAACAATTACCGCAATGGCCATGGAAACAGATATGGAAACCAAAAATCCCCTTCAAGATGGCATGCTTCACCTGGTTACTGGCAAGAGAAGCAGTACTTACACAAGAAAATCTCAAGAAGAGGAAATTCTCTCTGTGTTCCAGATGTTATTTGTGTGGAGAAGAGGTTGAGACAGTTAGCTATCTGTTTTTACGGTGCAGGATTACAACTCAACTCTGGAGAATTTTTATCAGTCTCAGGAGTTTTGAGTGGGCATGCATGCCTACCAAAATCACTGACCTTCTTTACGGTTGGGAAGAGGTAGATGTGGGAGCTTCGGACAGAGACAGATGGAGGATTGTCCAGCCTGTATATGGTGGACAATTTGGAAAGAGAGAAATGCTAGATGTTTTGAGAGCAAAAGTTGTGATCTACAGAAGATCAAGCTGAACTGTATCAGACTTTTTTGTTTGTGGTGCAAACAGATGTACCTAGAGGATATTGAATCAATTATAGAGATCCTAGGTTTTTGCTAGGTTTAGATTCAGTTATCCTTTTTTTGATAAGCTTTAAATATGGTTTCAGTACTTAGGAAGTACTGGCTTTAGTCAATATATACAAATGTTACCTTCTCAAAAAAAAAACGCAACATTTTAAGCAATATACCAGACTTACCAATTTATCACTCCATCCAAGAACAAGAATGTGATTACTTTCAATCACCTCACTCTTTCCTTTCCTTAAAGAATCCACTTTTTCTGAAATAGCATCTGAAACAAGCCCCAGCATCATAGCAAATATGAGCATGCCTCCTGAGCTTATCAGAACTGAAACTATCCTTGGCCCTGCACCAACCATATCAGCATGGTTTCCAGAGTCTGCTACGAAGCTCCAAGAAAGCCAAATAGCTTCAGTAAAGCTGCCATCACCAACAGCATAAAGTGCCAATCCTCCATATCCAATTAGAAAGAGAGTGGAAAAAAGAAGTGCAAGCAGCTTTGCATAAGGAAAAACTGAGAAACACACATCCACCACGTAAGCAATCCTTTTCTTCAGTGGAGCCTCCTCCTTTTTGGTATATTTCCTCTTCAAGAGATCAATTATTCTCGGTAGATAGTCAAGATATTTGTAAAATGCAAAAGGAATAACGAGGATGAACACCACCATGTACAGAGCAACTGTTCTACTGTCAGCATTACCAAAATACACTAATGAGTTAACTTCTTCAAGCTCCATGATACCAGCGCTGGCAAGATCAACATGGCTACAAACTCTACGAAGACTAATATTCTCCTCCTGCAAATAAATCAATCCTCACCTTCAACTTATGTACTGAGAACCAACTATTTAATTACAACTGAGATAAAAATCTGAGTACAAGTTGAGTGGTAAATATGCCTGTTTTTTTCCAATAAGCAGTGGTTCTTTTTATTTTATTTTAATTTTGGCAACAAGTAGTCTTCGGGTTTCTTCTAATAAGCAGCAATTGAAAACTATATGTGAACAAGACTGGAGTGAAAAGAATTCACAATTTTAACAGTGTTCATAGAGAGCATACCTGAAGCTTAGAGACTTCATTCCGCAAATATAATGTGTGAGATACAGATAATGTACAAACAAACTTAAGCTGCAATAAATGGAAATAATTGATCAATATATCAGAAGAATCCAAAAACAAATGCATTGAGATCAGAAACGTTTATAGCAAAAGCAGATTGGATGGGCATTCATTATCAAAAAAAAAAGATTGGATGGGCAACAAATTCCCATTCACCAAAAAGATAAAACGTAGTACGATACTACTATGTATTCTCTCTGTCTAAATTATATAACATTCTTTCCTCTTCTTTTTTTGATCAGGTATATAACATTCTTTCCTCTTTGGGACCGTCTCAAAATGTTTGACATTATTCATTTCTATACAAATTTCATACTTGAAAAAAAATTCACATACATTAAACTATTCAAATTTTAAACTTCGAGGTAAGCTTTACCAAACCAGCTTGTCAACAATTACTTTAATTGTTTTTTCAGCCTGACTAACATAGTATTTAAACTCAAAATTAACATTTCAAAATCTGTATCCAGTCAAACGCAGGGGTATAAAATGGGACCGGAGGGAGTACTGTACCACTATGTAACATATTGTTAGCTCCCTTGAAATTTTACCAAAAGCAATCGATTGCAAATTTCACATTTTTCGCAGGTCCTTTTGGTTTTTAAATTTTCCCGCTTGCTATGAAATCGAACAGAAATACAAACGGGGAAAAGCATAAAGACACCAACCAAAAAAAGAATCCACGAATATCTATGACCAGAAGCACTTCGAGCATTGGAGGAATTAGCTGAGCTGGACCCTGAAGAAGCTGGATTTGAGACTTGAATTGACAAAGCATTCAAATCATTCTCAGCTTTCAGCTTCGGCTTGGGCTTCATCTTAGCTCGACCCTCTTCACAAGTCAAATTGGAAGGCATAGACTCGCTACGAGCCGATAATTCCAGCAGATTCCTCTGTGATTTCGAAGTTGACTTGACGTTGACTCTACTCCTAGTAGTATGCGGTCCAAGAAAAGAGGGATAAACGTAGTCACGATCGCCAAATCCAAAATTTGCATCATTACTCGAGGAGGAGGTGGCGGCGGAATAGGTATGAGATTCAGAGGCGGAGGATGGAGAAGTGGAAGAGACGCGGCGAACAGCGGGGAAGTAAGTGGCGGGTGTCTTGTCCGCAATGATTTTGGATTTCTTGAGCAACGGAGGTCTCTCCGGCTTGTTAGGGTTCGGATTGGGATTGGGATTTGTAGCTCCATTAGTGACGGGCATTGTCCAGATCGAACAAGGGAAAAAAGTATACAAACACAGAGAAGTGGAGAAAGAGGATTATGGGGAGAAGTGAAGTGGGGAGCTTACGGAATGTGTACAAGGAGATGGAGAAGCCATGGCATAGGTGAATCACATGGCTCAAGTGGGAATGGAGAGAGAGAAAGAGAAGACAGGAGGTTATGGTAGTAAATTGTGTTTTTTTTTTCTTTTTCAGTTGGAGCTCGGTAGTAACTAGTGTCGAAGTGCGTTCCCCTTTTAAATTCTTGGGAAAAAATCATTAGATCTTGCAAAGTTGAAAATTGTGAAACCCATCAAAGATAATATTTTGAAATTGTAATTGCATCCGTATAATGGGCATACATATAAAAATTTAATACTAACGCAAAATCTCGTGCCAGTATGGGCCCGATATACGTTACTTTTTTCGTTCTAATTTACGTGGCACATATAAAATTTGGATAGTCGATCAAATTTTTTATATGATTTTTAAATATTTTAATTTATTAATTGTATTTTTTATGTGTTTTTAAATATTCAAAGTTGTTAATTGTTGTGATTTATAATAATTTTTACGTCATTTTCAAATAATATATGTTATTTCCTCTGTCTTAATTTATAGCCAAATAGTCATGTGATTATTGTTTCCTCCGTTCTTTTTTAATGGTCATATTTTATTTGTTGAGAGTCAATTTAACTAATTTTTAAAGCTAAATTAGATTAAATTAATTCAATATTTTCCAATTAAAATTTGGATATTCTAAAACTACATGAAAAGTATTATAAATTGCAATTATTTTTCATATCAATATAATGAAAAACTATATTTTAACATATTGGTCAAAGTTTATATTATTTGACTCTTTCAAAGAAAACTATGACAACTAAAAAAGAACGAAGGGAGTAATTTTAATGAGAAAATTTGCAACACACTCGAAGAAAATGTTGTGATGCATTATCACTTTTATTGAAAAACAATGAAATATTAATGAATAGTGAATGTTGTCGCCGATAAAATTAATAAGATGGCTCACAATGTTTCACAAAGTATAACTTTTCTAGGGACAACACGCGTCCATTATGCAATATTCGTTGGGTTTTTTGTCAAATAAAGAAAAAGTACATACCTAAAGCAGCAAAATACAAAAGCGTTAATGCAAAAAATCAAAAATATCGAAAATACCCCTGGCATACAAGTAGGCATGTTGACGAAACCAGCCTGCTTGTAGCCACTTCTATATAGTAGTAATAACTAGTATAGAGTACGTGCTTTGCACGTGTGTCAATGTTAGAGTATATAATTTTAACATTAGATAAGATTAATTTTTCCTGATGATTCTTGTGATAAACTACAATATCCGAATTACTTCCAACAGCATAAAATTATTACTATTGCTGCTCAAAATTATTTATTTTTTAAAAGGTTGTCAAATGATCTAATGCTCTAAAATAAGTCCTTCTAAAATAACTGCTTCTAACTAATTGAAAACTACTTTGATACGTAATTGAGATTATCCCTACAATTTATCTTTGATATGACCTTCTTTTTAATTTAAAAGAACACTTTAAAAAGGCCAAATACACATCGAAGAATTTAACGTTAGCGCGAATATCTCATTTTTTGCCCTTAAAATCTAAGTAAACATGAATTACGACACAAAGAATATTGAATACGTGTATAAAAAGAAAGATGTTTATAAAAAAGTTGTTTTTACCTCTTCCCTACAGTTTTTTTGAAGAAAATAGAAGTAAGAACAACTAGAGGTTGAATACTTCTTTCTTGAATTCTCATTATCGATGTCACTCCCCGAGGCTACCCCCTGGACGTAACACAGGACCCGGGACCACAAGTGGTTCCAAGTTAACCACTTGGCATTTGCATAACTTAGGCAAAACGTATTTAATCATAGCGGAAGCAAAATTAATAGAAGTAGGCAAACCAACTCTATATAAGATAAAGGTCTAATAGTATCAAATTCGAAACATGAAATATGAATACCCAAACTATGTCTGAAAAGCCTCTACATAAGACATAATGAGTTGTTGGGACAAGACCCCAGCTAACTCGAAGTACTAAAGAAAGTCATAAAAGTAACTAGACTCATAACTAGTCCTCGAAAGATGAGGACTCACCAACAAGTGTTGGATAGCCTACGGTCTATAGCCATGAGCCTGAGGACGGGAACTTGAATTTGCATCATAATAGGATGCAGCGCAAGAATATGTGTTAGTACTATAAGATGTACCGAGTATGCGAGTGAATACAATAACAGGGTAAAACGTGCTCAAAAACATACTTAAAACTGATTTCATGCATAATAAGAGAAATCATAAGTAAATATCGTAGTTTGAGCATAAGACATGAAATAGTAGTCAAATTTCAAAATAGAGGATCATCTAACTTAATAGCTTGAAAACGTTCATACGGGAGTTTCTCTTAACCGACATTAAACCATGATGAGATACATGGAGTCAGTGTCATGTACCCACACTAAAAAAGGTTGTCCTAACCGGCCAAGGTTAGGACCCTGTTCATAAGAATCTTGTCATAAGCCACAGAGGGCAACCTACGGTGGCAACGTAGTTTTAGACTCGGGTTATCTAGAACCCTCATCGCTCGGTGCTAAATACTACTCCAAAATATATCATAAGGCTCACATACATGTGACATATATAGATGTCAAAACTTAATCATATTCATGTTTACAATCTGGATCTTCATAATACTCACGAACCTTGCTTTTAGAAAATAATTCATGAGTATTGATGGCACATCGGGATGTCATATCTTTCACAAGGAATCATATCTTACAAGTTTGCATGGCACTAGTGCAATTCCATAATCATATATAATTTCATAAAAATAGGAACTAGGCATGCAATTGCTTGAAATTCATGAGGTTATGCCATCAAAATATGCCCATTTGTTTAAATCAATCCATGCATGTAAAATTGACTAGACTTAGCCTTCAATTCATGAAATAGGAATTCACTTGTAAAAACTCATGTAAAATCATGCAATTTAGTATTAGATTTCCTAGGAGAATCATGAGAAGATAATTTATAGAAAAGACCATGAGAATTGAGTAAGAACCCTAATTTGAAAGTTCATAAAATCAATATAGAATTTGGGGGTTTTGGGCATAAGGGTGAAAGAATCTCTTATTGAATACTCACATACCTGAATTGAAGATTTCTTAATCTAGAACGTTAGGAATGAAGGCTTGAAGATGGAATCCTTAGCTTGGAGCTTGGGAGAACGGAGTACTTTCCTCTTTTGGAATTTGAATGAGGGTTTGAGAGAAGACTTAGGCTAATTGGGATTAAAACCCTTCTAGGATTACCCAAAACGACCTTACTTAGGAGTTAAAAGGGTGGGAAAATACAAAAATACCCCTGGGTAAAATCTGGAAAAATTCACTAAAGGACCTCGGCTTTAAGTTTTGCGGACCCATTCCACGGATCGTAGATGAAACCATGGTTCTAGTTTGGGGTCATGGTTTCTGAGCCAAAATTTAGGCTGTGGGTCTGAGATTTACGGATGGGGTCTACGGCTCGTGGAAAGTTCCATGAACCATAGAAACCCCTCGTGGTTTTGAAGGAAAAGTTGGGCCTCAGTCTGAGTTCCACGAGTTGGTTCCACGACTCGTGGAACCATCCATGACTCGTGAACCTCACTCGTGGTTCTCAAACATGAGGAGGGGTCTGCAGAACAATTTCCACGAGTCCATTCCACAGCTCGAGATTCAGTCCATGGTTCGTAGTTTGGGCTCGTGATTCCTGGAACGTTTAAAATTTTCACAGTTTTTGAGTTTAACAGCTGGTTCAAATTCTGGAATGTTACAATATCTCCCCCCTTGGATCATGTCCTCGAATGAAGACTAAGTAAGGAAATTTGGAGAGAAAATAACAATACCAACCAATAAGACATGAAAATTAAAGAATAAGCATGAAGACTTAGTCTTTAACTTAAAACATTACTGAACTAACTTCGAAAAACATGAATGCATGCTAGGATCATGAGAAAAGCTAATGGAATAGAATCGGAGGAACAAATTTAGGAGGAAACTAATACCTTACGCTGAAACTGGATCGAAAGGAAATAGATGAAGGTACTTGGCCTTCATGGCTGCTTCTGCTTCCCAAGTAGCTCCCTCAACTAGTTGGTTCCTCCAAAGGACTTTCATCGAAGCGACTTCTTTGTTCCTCAACCTTCGAATCTAACGATCAAGAATCTCAACGGGAACTTCTTCATAAGTGAGGTTATCCTTCACACTCACATCCTCTAAAGGTACAATTAAGGTCGGATCGCCAACACACTTCTTCAACAAGGAAACATGGAAAATCAGACGGACTGTTTCTAGATCATCTGGCAACTCCAATTCATAAGCAACACTACCAACTCTTCTCAGAATCTTGTCGGGACCTACATATCAAGGACTAAGCTTCCCTTTCTTACTAAACCTCATCACACCCTTCATGGGTGACACCTTCAGGAATACCCAATCATCAACCTCAAACTCTAATTCTCTTCTCCTCACATCTGCATATGTTTTTGTCGACTCTGAGTGGTCTTCAACCTCTCCCTAATAACCTGAACTTTTTCTATAGTCTCATAAACTGAATCTGGACCTATCAAGGCCATTTCACCAACCTCAAACCAACCAATAGGAAATCTACACCTCCGACCATAAAGTGTCTCACAGGGAGCCATCTGAATGCTAGAGTTAAAGTTGTTGTTGTAGGCAAACTCAATAAGAGGTAAATGATCATCTCAATTACCTTTGAAATCAATCACACAATCTCTCAACATATCATCTAAGGTCTGAATGTTATGCTCTGCCTAGCCTTTCATTTGCGGGTGAAAAGATGTGCTAAGTTTAACCTGAGTACCAAGACCCTTCTGAAATGATCTCCAAAATTGGGATGTAAACTAATTACCCATATCTGAAATGATAGACAATGGAACCTCATGCAACCTGACTATCTCACGGATGTAGAGTCTGGCATAATCCTCTGCTGAATTAGTAGTCTTGACAGCTAAGAAGTGGGATGACTTAGTTATCTTGTCGATAATCACCCAAATAGAATCACGTTGTATGTGGGTACGGGGTAAGCCTGTAATGAAGTCCATATTAATCGATTCCCACTTCTAAGTAGGAAGCTCAATATCCCGAGTCATTCCACTCGATCGCTGATGTTCCACCTTCACTTGTTGACAGTTGGGACACTTAGGCACAAAATCTGCTATGTCCCTCTTCATGCCATTCCACCAATAGACTTCCCGTAGGTCACGGCACATCTTGGTGGCACCGGGGTTAACAGAAAACTTGGAACTATGAGCCTCACTCTAAATCCACTGTCTCAACCCATCCACATTCGGAACACACAATCGTCCCTGATATCGAAGCACACCATCTCCCCTTTGGGAGAAAACCTTTACCCTCTGTTGATGGACTGCACCCTTCAAATGGTGCAAAATAGGATCAGTGTCTTGCTTCTTCTTCACTTCCACTACCAAAGATGATTCAGATCCATTCTGAATGATAACACCACCATCCGCTGAATCCATAAGGCGAACTCCCAGTCGAGCAAGTCTATGAACATCCTTTGCCAACTCCTTCTTTCCGTCCTCAACCGAAGACACACTACACATAGACAATCTACTAAGTGCATCAGCCACTACATTGGCCTTACTCAGATGGTAAATCACACTCATATCATAATCCTTAAGAAGCTCAAGCCATCTCCTTTGACGAAGATTCAATTCCTTCTGACTGAACACGTACTGAAGGCTCTTATGATCGGTGAATACATCCATATGGACCCCATACAAGTAGTGTCTCCAAATATTCAAAGCAAAACCAATTGCTGTTAACTCAAGATCATGAGTAGGGTAGTTTTTCTCATGAATCTTAATCTGTCTGGAAGCATAAACAATCACCATACCACGCTGCATCAAAACACAAGCCAAACCAATTCTAAAAGAATCACAATACACAACAAAGACATCTAAGCCCTTGGGTAGGGCCAAAACTAGGGTTGTGGTCAATCTAGTCGTCAATTCGTGAAAGTTCTTTTCACACTCATCAAACCACTGAAACTTAACCTTCTTCTGAGTCAACTGAGTCATTGGGGTAGCTATGAATGAAAATCCTTCCACAAATCTCCTATATTAACCAGTCAAACCCAAGAATCTCCTAATGTCAGACGAGGAAGTAGGTCTAGGCTAGTTCTTTACTGGCTTTATTTTCTGCGAATCAACTCTAATACCATCTCTAGTCACAATATGAACCAGAAATAGACTCTGAATGGCATTCTTGAACTTTTCATTAGTGACCTCATGGTCTGGAACCGGAGGATTAGCATTTGGGGTGTTGGCTCGGTGAGGTATGACACGACGGGGAGGCATAATCTGAAATGCATAAAGATTGAATTAGAGAAGCAATAGAGTTAAACTCTATCGCACGAAATTAATCATGAAAGAAGTAGGCAAACCAACTCTATATAAGATAAAGGTCTAATAGTATCAAATTCGAAACATGAAATATGAATATCCAACTATGTCTGAAAAGCCTCTACATAAGACATAATGAGTTGCTGGGACGAGATCCCAGCTAACTGAAAGTACGAAAGAAAGACATAAAAGTAACTAGACTCATAACTAGTCCTCAAAAGATGAGGACTCACCAACAAGTGTTGGATAGCCTGCGGTCTCTAGCCACGAGCCTGAGAACGGAAACCTGAATTTGCATCATAATAAGATGCAGTGCAAGAATATGCATTAGTACTATAGGATGTACCGAGTATGCGAGTGTATGCAACAATAGGGTAAAACGGGCTCGAAAACATACTTAAAATTGAGTTCATGCATAATAAGAGAAATCATAAGTAAATATCATAGTTTGAGCATAAGACATGAAATAGTAGTCAAGTTTCAAAATAGAGGATTATATAACTTAATAGCTTGAAAATGTTTAAACGAGAGTTTGTCTTAACCGACATTAAACCATGATGAGCTACATGGAGTCCAGTGTCATGCACCTACACTGAAAAAAGTTATTCTAACTAGCCAAGGTTTGAATCATATTCATAAGGATCCTGTCATAAACCACAGAGGGCAATCTACGGTGGCAACGTAGTTTTGGACTCGAGTTATCTAGAACCATTATCGCTTGGTGCTAAATACTACTCCAAAATATACATAAGGCTCACATACATGTGACATATCTAGATGTCAAAACTTGTTCATATTCATGTTTACAATCTGGATCTTCATAATACTCACGAACCTTGCTTTTAGAAAATAATTCATGAGTATTGATAGTACATCGGGATGTCATACCTTTCATAAGGAATCATATCTTAAAAGTTTGCATGGCACTAGTTCAATTCCATAATCATACATAATTTCATAAAAATAGGAACTAGGCATACAATTGCTTGAAATTCATGAGGTCATGCCATCAAAATATGCCCATTTGCTTAAATCAATCCATGCATGCAAAATTGACTAGACTTAGCCTTCAATTCATGAAATAAGAATTCACTTGTAAAAATCTATGCAATTTAGTATTAGATTTCCTAGGATAATTATGAGTAGACAATTTATAAAAAAGCCCATGAGAATTGGGTAAGAAACCTAATTTGAAAGTTCATAAAATCAATATAGAATTTGGGGGTTTTGGGCATAAGGGTGAAAGAATCCCTTATTGAATACCCACATTCCTGAATTGAAGTTGTCTTAATCTAGAACTTGAGGGATGGAGGCTTAAAGATGGAATCCTTAGCTTGGAGCTTGGGAGAATGGAGTTCTTTCCTCTTCTGGAATTTGAATGATGGTTTGAGAGAAGACTTAGGTTAATTGGGATTAAAACCCTTCTAGAATTACCCAAAACAACCTCACTTAAGAGTTAAAAGGGTGAAAAAAAAATACCCCTGGGCAAAAGCTGGAAAAATTCACTAAAGGACCTCGGCTTTAGATTTTGCAGACCCATTCCATGGACCATAGATGGAAACATGGTTCATGGTTTGGGGTCGTGGTTCCTGAGCCAAAATTTAGGCTGCGAGTCTGAGATTTACGGATGGGATCTACGGCTCGTGGAAAGTTCCACAGACCGTAGAAACCCCTCGTGGTTTCGAAGGAAAAGTTGGGCCTCAGTCTGAGTTCCACGAGTTGGTTCCATGACACATAGAACCATCCACGACCCATGGAACCATCCACGACCGGTAAACCTCACTCTTGGTTCTCAGACTTGAGGAGGGGTCTACAAAATAATTTCCACGAGTCCATTCCACGGCTCGTGGTTCAGTCCATGATTCGTGGTTTTGGCTCGTGATTCCTGGAATGTTTAAAATTTTCAAAGTTTTTGAGTTTAACAGCTGGTTCCAATTCGGGGGTGCTACAATCGCGTACAGGATAAAATATATACATAAAATATTAGTCCTATGCTAATTGGGGTGACATATAAAGACTCAAATTAGGGTTTTTCTGTTTAAATTATAATTTTAGTTCATTTTAAAGTTCTAAATATTATAAAAATAATTATATAATAATATAAGGAAATAAGTGAAAAGACAATTTTATCTATTGTGAAGTCTTTTAAGTCACACCCCGAGCCTATGCCCTAGACGTAACACGATGCTTAGAGCCACAAGTGACCCCAAGCTAACCGTGTATCTGGCATAAGCTAAGCATTCTGATTAACATAAATATCTAGGCGAAAGCTATAGTGAATCTAATTTAAAAGTTCAGAAATATAGACTGAAAATCTCTGAATAAATGAATATATAAGTTTGACATATAATATAACTGAATAAGCTGAAATCTAACTCTATGTCTGAAAGCCTCTACTACTGATGAGTTGTTGGGATAAGCCCCCAGCTAACTCCAAAATACTGAAAATGAAAAAAGAGGACAAGCTGACTAACTCAAAAAGCATAAAGAAAGATACGTCCTTGATGATGAGGACTCACCACTGGCTGTTGCTGATACGGCGCTGGTACGAGCTAATCGCGAGGTTGAACCTGCATCATGATAGGATGCAGTACATAGAGTATTTGTCAGTACTTTGAATGTACTGAGCATAAGGGATATGCAAGCTGACTGTATATGTAAACATGCTAAAATGTTGATATGTTGTTTAAACTGAACTGAACTATAATATCTCAGCCCAAAAATATAGTTATGTATAAGAATCTGAAATGCAAGAGCAATATGAAAACATAATGAAAAAGGCTGTAGAAGCATAAATTGAGGGCCTGATGCAGACTACTGAAGCTAATATTATGGGAGAGCCTATTAACCGACATAAACCACGTGAGCTAAATGTGGAGTCCGATGTATACGCCCCATCGAGAGGACCAAATACACCTTGCCAGGGTGTAGAGGTATGACTGGGTGATCACTAAACTGAGACCCACTGAGGGGATAAATAATCCTCTGGTGGGATGTAGTTCTGGGACTTTAGGGTATACTGAACCCAAGTCCGACTCGATGCTAAGTGCTACACCGAAACTGATATGATAGCTCATTTAAAATTAAGGTCATGAGTTTCTGTGTCAGAACTATACTAAACTAAAATCATTATTTTCTGAAGACTACAGCTGAAAGCTGAGTAAACTTTATTTACAAGCTTAACACTAATATTCTGAATTACATTTTAGGATAAACCATTTCAGGAGAAAATACTACGAATTAGGGCTAGGTTCCTGATTTCTCAAACCTTTGTAAAATCTCATGCAATTCATAGAAAACATGATATAATTCATTTAGACAGGATAAAATCATATACTAAGCATATGAACTGAATTCTATATAGATTTGCATAAGAGGGTAAGAACCCTAGTTTCTAAAATCATGAAATCAATGTAAAAGCCTGAGGTTTTGGGCATAAGGGTGAACAAAACCCTTACTAAATATCCACATACCAGGTAGAAAAGAATTCATGAAAAAAATCTAGAGTTTGAAGCTCTGGAGAAGAATGTCCTAGGTTTGACGGAGAGAAATTCGAGAAGGTCATTGAATTAACCTTTGAACCTTGAACCCGAGTGCTCTTATTTCTCTTGGAGCTCTTGGGAGAAGAGTAACGTATTTTTTGACTGAATGTCATACCTTATGGGTTTAAGGACGTTTTGTATAGGTGAGGGATGGTTTTGGGTAAGGAAAAGATCAAAGGCCCCTTAAAATAATGCATAAAAACTGAAATCCATCAGGCAAAACAAATGGGGTGCACCGCACACCCCAATGCACAGCTCCCCATTGTGCCTTGCATGCCTCATCGTGAGGCAGGGCACCATGCAGCGCATGGCCTACTGCGAGGCAGAGACAGTAGCCTCTCGCATCATGTCGTGTAATCCGAGGGCCAAGGCATGGCCTCCTATCCTGCGACACATAGTCATTTTTCCCATTCTAAACTTTCCTAACACTTCTAAACTCATCCCCAACCAATTTTTATTCGTTCTAAAGGTCATATAGGTTCATTTTTTGCTCTAAAGGACATTCAAATACATGGGGCATTACATTATCGCCCCTTGGGATCATTCATCCCCAAATAAAGACTAAACAAGTTAGGTTTAGAGGGAAAGAGCTGCAATCCCTACCAACTGAATTCCAAAAGACTTTTAACTAATTTGAATCCTAAAAGACATCAATGCATGCTGAAAATGCGAGAACAACTGAGGGGACATGAAACTGAGGGGACATACTAACGAGGAAACTGAGAAATTTGGAGAGGAAACTATCACCTCAAGCTGGAGCTGAATCACAAGGGAAAAGATGAGGGTACTTGGTCATTATGGCTGCTTTCGCTTCCCAATTAGCTCCCTCAACTGACTGGTTCCCCCAAAGAACCTTTATCGAAGCAACTTCCTTGTTTCTCAACCTTCGAACCTGATGATCAAGAATTTTAATGGAACATCTTTATAGGTGAGACTATCTTTCACACTCATATCCTTAAGTGGCACAACTGAAGTCGGATCACCAACATACTTTTTCAACAAAGAAACATGGAAGACTGGATGAACTGCGACTAACTCTGGTGGCAAATCTAACTCATATGCCACCTTTCCAACTCTCCTCAGAACCCTGTAGGGACCTACATATTAGGGACTAAGCTACCCTTTCTTACCAAATCTCATCACGCCCTTCATGGGTGATACCTTAAAAAACACCCAATCATTCAACTCAAACTCTAAGTCTCTCCTCCTCACATCTACATAGGATTTCTGACGACTCTGAGCAGCCTTCAACCTCTCCCTAATGAGCTAAACTTTCTCCATGGTCTCATGAACCGAATCTGACCCTATCAAAGCTGCTTCACCTACCTCAAACCATTTATAGGTGATCTACACCTCCGCCCATAAAGCACCTCATATAGAGCCATATGAATGCTAGAGTGAAAACTGTTATTGTAGGCAAACTCTATAAGAGGTAAGTGATCATCCGAATTACCTTTAAAGTCGATCACACAAGCTCTCAACATATCCTCTAAACTCTGAATGGTACGCTCTACCTGACCATCTGTCTGTGGGTGAAAAGTTGTGCTACGGTTAACCTAAGTACCAAGACCCTTCTGAAACGACCTCCAAAACTGAGATGTGAACTGGGTACCCCTATCTGAGATGATGGATAAGGGAACCCCATGCATTCTGACTATCTCACGGATGTAGAGTCTGGCATAATCCTCTGCTGAATCCATAGTCTTGACAGCCAAGAAGTGGGCTGACTTAGTCATCCTGTCCACTATCACCCTAATCGAGTCATGCTTTCTACAAGTATGAGGTAAGACTGTAATGAAGTCCATATTGATCACTTCCCACTTCCGAGTAGGAACGTTGATATCCTAAGTCAAACCTCCCGGTCTTTGATATTCTACTTTAACTTGCTGACAGTTGGGACACTTAGCCATGATGTTTACAATGTCCCTCTTCATGACATTCCACCAATAGACTTCCCGTACATCACAGTACATCTTGGTAGCGCCGAGATGTATAGAATACCTGGAGCTATGAGCCTCTGTCAATATTTGTTGCCTCAAATTATCTACATTAGGCACACATAAGCAACCTTTGTAATGAAGCACACTATCTACCCCTTGGGAGAAAACATCTACTCTCTGCTGATGGACTGCACTCTTCAACTGAAGTAAGATGGGATCATTGTCTTGCTTTTCCTTTACCTCAACTATTAATGAAGATTCTGACCCATTATGGACAATGACACCACTTTCTGACGAATCTGTAAGGCAAACTCCCAAATGAGCGAGCCTATGAATATCCCAGCCAATTCCTTTTTTTCTTTCTCAACATGTGACACACTACCCATGGACAACCTACTAAGTGTGTCAGCTACCATACTGGCCTTACCCGAATGCTAAAGCACACTCATGTCATAGTCCTTGAGAAGCTCTAACCACCTTCTCTGGTGAATATTTATCTCCTTCTTGGTGAACACATGCTGGAGGCTCTTTTGATTGGTAAACACATCTACATGGACACCATACAAATAGTGTCTCCAAATCTTTAAAGCAAAAACCACTGCTGCTAACTCAAGATTATGAGTCGGGTTGTTCATTTTATGAACCTTAAGCTGTCTAGAGGCATAGGCGATGACCTTACCATGTTGCATTAAACACAACCTACGCCAACTCTGGATGCATCATAATACACTACGAAACCGTCTGAACCCTCTAGTAGAGTCAAAACTGGACTTGTGGTCAACCTAGTCTTCAGTTCCTGAAAGTTCTTTTCACACTCATCTGATCATTGGATCTTAACCTTTTTCTGAGTCAACCTAGTCAATGGGGCAGCTATGGATGAAAATTCCTCAATAAACCTTCTGTAGGAACCAGCCAATCCTAAGAAGCTCCTAATGTATGTCGGAGAAGTGGGTCTCGACCAGTTCTATGCTGCTTCTATCTTCTGCGAATCTACTCGAATGCTTTCTTTAGACACCACATGTCCCAGAAAAGCAATTGGCTGCAACCAGAACTCATGTTTGCTGAACTTGGTGAATAACTGCCGATCTTTAAGAGTTTGCAGCACAACTCTCAAATGGTTTGCATGCTTCTCCTCACTCTGCACAAGAATGTCATCTGTAAAGACTATAACGAACATGTCCAAATACTACTTGAACACCCTGTTCATCTGTCACGATCCGATTTCTCAGCCATGATGGCATCTACAACCCCAGTAGGTGAACCAATCCCCGTAGCCTAAAACGGTTAATAATGGGCTACCAGCTAATAGTCTAAGCAAAAG
Organism: Jaltomata sinuosa; assembly: GCA_003996215.1. NCBI lineage: Eukaryota > Viridiplantae > Streptophyta > Magnoliopsida > Solanales > Solanaceae > Jaltomata > Jaltomata sinuosa. Next base: position 101,790 of record QJPP01004598.1, read on the forward strand.
AAATGATATAACCAAACGGAAGCAAAAGAACAAGATGAAAAGATAGATAACAGGGATATATATATATATAAATGCGGAAGCTAAACCAAACCCCAAAACTTGGTATCATAGTATAGAGCCAGAACTACATCAGCAGAGTACAACGATCCAAAATAATACATACAGATGTCTCTAAATGGTAATAGAGCACATACAACAAAAGTTAAACCAAAAGCCAAGATCCGATTGACTAGAGCTCATCCTCAGTCTGAAGATATCCCCAAAGACAGCTCCTCGCACGAGTCTCCAATGAGCTAACGGTGGTGGCCCACACTAGGATCTGCACCAGAAGATGCATAGTATAGAATGAGCACCAAATGGGAAGCATAAGGTACCCAATAGGTATCATAGGCCGACTAGGCATATATAAGATAAAAGAGCAGTAATGGACATAATAGAAACAAATAGTTACAGAAAGCAATGAATAATCACACGGAAGCTAGCACGGGAGGGATACAAGCAAGAACAACACACATGGCTAGCTACTAGAATATGCATCACATATGAAAGAAAGAAGCACGTACCCGGGATTTTCGCAACAACAAGTAAATAAAGAGAGATTCAGAAAGTAGGCGGTATACCAGTAACCTCAAGTGGATAGAGAAGGAGAGAAAAGATGACGATAATCATGCTCGAATACAAGATATAATAACCCAAACAAGCTTACTAATCTCAAGTCAAGAGCTAACAACGGAAACCCAAACACAACTTAATCAATATCCAGAGTTATAAGCACCACAATAGTGCAAAATAGGAATCATAAGTCTACATACAGTCCCACGGGCATCCATACCCCCGAGGAACATAAACAAGTGAAGACAAACCCTTCTACAACCCATACTACCAGAGCGTACACTCAACAAATAGCAAACAAGGGTGGAACCTCACACAATGAATGATATGACATGCCATGCTTAGCCAGGAGCGTTAGTAGTATTGTATGTTACATGCTTTAGGCGTCCTATGAGGCCCAAAAGACAGGATCCATGGAAGGTCGCACCTGTATACCTCTACTACATTGTATACCCCTCATTTGGCACTCGCAGCACGTAGCCCTTAGTCCGGAATGACAAGGTCCATGGAGGCCCCCGACCAATATACTAGATGCCCTGCAATCTTGAAAATCCCCAAGTAAAGCTGCCCAGAGAGTATCCAGGTCTAAATCAGTAAGTCAAATAGTCCTAGCACATAGCCCCATCGAGTCTAGCATCACCCCAGAAGTGGTAGTAAAACAAGTCTAGCGCTCGACCCCACCGAGTCTAGTATAAGTGAAAATAGCGATAAAACATCCTTTAATTCGCCCTTACCCCAAAAAGTTCCATTAAAACGATACCAAATCCCCTTTTAAATCATTTTCACTGAAAATGGGCCCCGCGGGCTATGCAAGGTTTAGAAATCCAGCAATAGTAGGCCTGAAGCCAAAAACCATAGTAAGATCATGAAGAAATTCCCTCTATATGCATGATGAATGGTATACACAATCACAACAGTGGCCCCCGACCCATAAACAACCTATCGGCCCTACACATGCTCTAATCGCTTTACAGCACAGATAGCCAGCATAATATCATGATAATGATGTCCGAGACTCACGGATACCCCCGAATATCCCACCATCTATGGTCCAGAGTCAAACAAGGCCACACAGGACCATAAGGGTGATAATAGAAACTACGAAGAGTACTACATACAACGGAGGAAAAAAACGAGGCAAATTATGGAAAAGCGGTCAAGGTCTGTGGTGCCAAACTAATAACCCAACCCAAGGATGTCAATTAGTATAATTTTATCCAATATATGCTAAATCTAGGGAGTTTAGAGCGTAACCTACCTGTCGTTCGATGACAAGCTGCTGAGACAATGATTTCCAAGTCCAAAACGCTCCGAGAAGCTTTGAATGATAATCAAACTATCATAAACAGAAATAACACATCAAGATGAGGCTAATGATACCCATATTGCTATAATAATAGTCGGGCCAAAATTTAGGTCACCGACAGGCCCTACAACCTGAAACTGAAAATGAAAAGAAACACGATGCTCACAAAGGTGCCAAGAAGACATGCTCCAAAAATGAGCAATTTTGGCCAAGGGAAAGGCTCCAAAACAGCCCGCTCAAGAGGGGATTTAAAGAAGGAATTTTAAGAACAAAATCAGAATTTTGAGCGAGAAAGCTTACCAAAAAGAGAGAAATTACACCCGAACAGCGAGTTCTATGAACCCACGATCGTGCATTCACAAATGGGGCAGAATCTACAAGAATTTCCAAGCTTTGAGAATTCTCCAACAATGGTGGTTTCTTAGAAAACAAAGGAAGAGGAAGTTGGGGAAGAAGACTTACCACCTATTGACGAAGCACGGATAATCGATGAACAAAGGTTTCCCCAAGGTTAGGAACTGATTTAGAGCAATTTGGTAGAGAGAATATGTGTTTGGAGTTAGGAGAAATAAGGAGAAATGGCCAGAAAAATGAAAACTCAGAAATATATAGTGCTGGAAAATTGGTCAGCGCCAACACAGCGCCATCGTGCTAAAGGAAGCCAGGCGCCATCACGCCTGAAGGGCGCTATCGCGCTGGCCGGCTGCAGGCGTTGAGGCGCGATTGCACTGGCCTTGGCACGATTGTGCTGAAGGCCTGGCCTGCACTAAAAATCTGCAACTTTTTAAAACTCCACGGGGTATTCCGGGCACAATCAGAAACCAATAATGCTAATAGAGTGGAAACGACGTTCTGAACTCAACGGAATCGACAAAACTTCCATACAAGATCATTTCGGAGAAATGTTGACCCAAGTCAATGCCAACTAAAACCAACCAACTAACCAAAATGAACTCGGCTCACCCAAAACCTGAACCAACCACCTACCTAACCCAAACTAGACATTCCGGAGCTTATGTAATCGTCTGATTTCAAATTTGACGCTTCGATCATCGAAAGCTGACCAAAATTACACTTTCAACTCCAAATGGCCTGAAAATAGAAAAAGCAACACAAAACCCACACCGGAAGTTCTCAGGCCTCGACTAAAGGTCCAACTAGACCAAACTCAACGCTTCAGAGCTAACAGAACTGTCGGAATCCAATTTCAAGCATGTTAGCTAAGAATGTTGACTAAATTCAACGATATTTCTAAGTTAAGACTCTAAAATAGGCAAACAACCAAAACAACCAAACGAATGACCAAGGCACCAAACTACCAGTCCCAGCAAGCTATGAATGGCTTCGGGTCACTATAGGAAAGTTCTAACAGTACAATGAATGCGTAAATGTGAAGATCACTAGAAGGATCATCACAACATCCACTGCCAAAAAGACTTTCGTCTTCGAAAGACAAGAAGAAGGGAGTGCCTGAAGGCTCAAACAACTGCGCATATTGAGCACACAACTCACTCTCGGTCTCTTAAGTAGCCTCCTTGACCTGCAAAGTCAATACAAGGGCTAAAGTCAACAAGGCCTTAAGTCTCTAGAAGCTGTCCTCGCACTGATCCGACCACTGGAATGGAACATCCTTTCTAGTCAGCATAGTCAAGGGTGCTGCTATGGAAGAAAATCCCTCAATGAACTGCCTGTAGTACCTGGCTAGCCCAACAAAGTTGCAAACCTCGATAGGAGTAGTAGGTCTGGGCTAATGACGAACCACTGAAATCTTACCCAGATCAACTCTAATCCTATCCTTAGACACCACGTGCCCTAGGAATGCAACCGACTCAAGCCAAAACTCGCACTTTGAGAACTTGGCATAAAACCGATGATCTCTCAAAGTCTGAAGTACAGTCCTCAAGTATTGCTCATGCTCATCCCTACTTCTCGAGTATATCAGAATGTCATTAATGAAGACTATCACGAACATATCCAAGTATGCGGTAAGCACCCTGTGCATCAAGTCCATGAAAGCTGTGGGGGCATTAGTCAATTTAAAAGACATCACCAGGAACTCATATTGGCTATAACGTGTCCTGAATCCTGTCTTAGGGATGTCCTTCGCCCTAATCGTAAACTGGTGGTAGCCGAACCTCAAATCAATCTTTGAAAACATATCTGAACCCTGAAGCTGATCAAACAAGTCATCAATCCTCGGCATCGAATACCTATTCTTCATTGTCACCTTATTCAGCTGCCAATCATCAATACATATCCGCATCGACCATTCTTTTTCTTCACCAAGAGAATAGGAGCACCCCAAGGTGACACACTCGGTCTAATGAACCCCTTAGCTAACAAGTCCTGGAGCTGCTCCTTAATCTCTCTCAACTCGGTTGGAGCCATACGGTAAGGAGGAATGGAGATGGGCCTGGTGCCCGGCTCTAACTCAATGGCGAAATCAATATCTCTCTCAGGTGGAAGGCCTGGCAGGTCGATAGGGAACACATCTAGGAAGTATCTAACCAGAAGAGCAGACTCAGGAGACGAAGGGTCAGCACTAGCATCTCGTACATATGCTAGATAAGCTAAAAACTCGTGAGAGATCAGCTTTCTAGCTCGAAGACAAGAGATGACCCTAGACGGTGCGCAGCTGACAGAACCCTGCCACACAACTAGGGATACACCGGGCACGACTATGGTAACGGTCTTGGCATAATAATCCAAAACTACACGGTGAGGGGATTACCGATCCATGCCCAGTATCACATCAAAATCTAACATATCAAGGATCATCAAATCACCCAAAGTCTCCAAATCACCAACGGATATCAAACAAGATCTCACAATCCGATCCACTACTAAAGAATATCCTACTGGGGTCAAAATAGAAACAGACACAAATAATGGCTCACTAGCCAACCCTAAGTAAGGCAGAAAGTAGGCAGATACATCTGAACAAGTGGATCCAGGATCAAATAAAGCATAAGTTGGCTGATGACATACATAAATCGTACATGTAATCACAGCATCTGAGGCCTCTGCCTCTGGTCTCCCAGGGACCACATAGAACTGACAACGATCTCCACCTATCCAACTGCCATCCCTACCACATGTCCTGCCTCATGGGCCACCACCTCTACCCTAACTAATACCTCCTCAAGCCGGTGGCTGAATTGAGCGAATAGGCTAAGCCGGCGGAGCGACTGGCTAAACCGTACCCTGCTAGGGGCAATCTCTAGAAAAATGACCACTAACTCCACACTCATAGCAGGTTGTGCCCCGCTGGGGGCAATCTCTGGCAAAATGCGCACTGACTCCACACTCATAGAAAGGCCCTAATGGCCTACTCTGCCCAGATGAACCCGCTGAACCTGTGTGGCCACCTCGGCCTAATGCCCTAGAAGTAGTACCTCTCGAAGACTGACCAATGTGACCACGCTAACTGCTCTGACCCTGCTCAAACTGAGAACCAGAAGACTGAAGTAAAGCCTGAACTGGTCGACTAGTCTGACCCTGATGCTGCTGTGGCTGATAATCTTGGCCCCACTGGCCTGAACCTCTATCACCATGTCTTGAACCACTGTAGACACCCTGATGTCGAGGCCTCTTATCTCTGGCCCCGGGGTCATGGCGATGCGAATCCTCTACAGGACGGGCATAGTCAATAATAGCCTGGAATGACTAACCACTAGCAACCAATATCTTTGCAGGCTCTCTAAACTCTCTCTGTAGTCCCCTAACAAATCTACGGACTCTGTCAGACTCAGTAGGCATAATCATGGCTCTAAATGGAGTAAGCTGATGGAAACATGTCTCGTACTCTGAGACGGTCATAGTATCCTGAGAAAGTCGAGTGAACTCCTCTCTCCGACGCTCTCTGTCGCTCTGGGGTAAGAAATTGGTCATAAAGGTCTCATAGAACTCGGACCAAGTCAAAGGAGATAACGATGATGATCTGCAAGCAACCTGGGCCCTCCACCATAACTTAGCTGGTCCCTCCACCTGGTATGTAGTAAATCCAACCCCATGAGTCTCCAACAACCCCAAATAGTGCAACATCTCCTCACATATATACAAATGCGGAGGCTAACAGGGAAATATATACAAATGAAGAAGCTAAACCAAACCCCAAAACTTGGTATTATAGTATAGAGCCAGAACTACATCAGCAGAGTACAACGATCCAAAATATACATGCAGATGTCTCTGAATGGTAATAGAGTACATGCAACAAAAGATAAACTAAAAGCCAAGCTCCGATCGATTAGAGCTCACCCTCAGTCTGAAGATATCCCCAAAGATAGCTCCTCGCATGAGTCACTAATAAGGTAACAGTGATGGCCCACACAAGGATCTACACCAGAAGATATATAGTATAGTATGAGCATCAAATGCGAAGCATATGATACCCAGTAGGTATTATAGGTCGACTGGGCACATATAATATAAAAGAGCAGTAATAGACAGAATAGAAACAAATAGTCACAGAAAGCCAAGAATAAGCACACGGAAGCTAGCACGGGAGGGATACAAGCAAGAACAACACACATGGCTAGCTACTAGAATATGCATCACAGGTGAAAGAAAGAAGCACGTACCCGAGATCCTTGCAACAACAAGGAAATAAAGAGATATTCAAAAAGTAGGCGATATACCGATAACCTCAAGTGGATAGAGAAGGAGAGAAAAGATGACGATAATCATGCTCGAATACAAGATACAATAACCCAAACAAGCCTACTAATCTCAAGTCAACAGCTAACAACAGAAACCCAAACATAACTTAATAATTATCCAGAGTCATAAGCACCACAATAGTGCGAAATAGGAATCATAAGTCTCCCTATAGTCCCACGGGCACCTATACCCTTGAGCAACACAAACAAGCAAAGACAAACCCTCTGACATCCCATACTATCGAAACGTACACTCAACAAACAGCAAACAACAAACAAAGGTGGAACCTCACACAATGAATGATATGACATGCCATGCTAAGCCAGAAGTGATAGTAGTACTGTATGGTACCCGCTTTTGGTGTCCTATGAGGCCTAAAAGATAGGATCCATGGAAGTTCACACTCGTATACCTCTACTATGCCATATACCCTCCCTTCGGCACTCGCAGCACGTAGCCCCTGGTATAGAATGACAAGGTCCATGGAGGCCCCCGACCAACATACTAGATGCCCCACAATCTCAAAAATCCCCCGTAGAGTATCCAGGTCTAAATCAGTAAGTCAAATAGTCCTAGCGCACGGCCCCACCGAGCCTAACATAACCCCAAAAGTGGTAGTAAACAAGTCTAGCGCTCGACCCCGCCGAGTCTAGTATAAGTGGAATTAGTGATAAAACAACCTTTAATTCTCCTTTACCCTAAAAAGATCCATTAAAACGATACCAAATCCCTTTTTAAATTATTTCAACCAAAAACGAGCCCCATAGGCCATGCAAGGTTTAGAAATCCTGCAATAGTAGTCCCGAAGCCAAAAACTATAGTAAAATCATAAAGAAATTCCCTCTATATGCATGATGAAAGGTATACACATTCACAACAGTGGCCCTCGGCCCACAAACAACCTATCGACCCTGCACAAGCTCCAATCGCTCTACAACACAAATAGCAAGCATAATATCATGATAATGATGTCTGAGACTTATAGACACCCCCGAATAATAGACACCCCCGAATAACCCACCATCTATGTTCCAGAGTCAAACAAGACCACACAGGACCATAAGGGTGATAATAGCAACTACGAAGAGTACTACATATAATGGAGGAAAGAAATAAGGCAAATCATGCAAAAGCGGTCAAGGCCTATGGTGCCAAGCTAATAACCCAACCCAAGGATGTCAATTAGTATAATTTTATCCGATATATGCTAAGTCTAGGGATATTAGTGCGTAACCACCTGTCGTTCGATGACAAGCTGCTGGGACAACGATATCCAGTGCTGAAACGTTCCGAGAAGCTCTGAATGATAATCAAACTATCATAAACATAAATAACACACCAAGATGAGGCTAACGATACCCATATTGCTATAATAATAGCTGGGACAAAATTTGGGTCACTGAAGGGCCCGCGAGCCCTGCAACCCAAAACCCAAACTAAAAATGAAAAGCAGCACGATGCCCACAAAGATGCCCACAAAGATGCCAAGAAGACATGCTCCAAAAATGAGCATTTTTGGCCAAGGGAAAGGCTCTAAAATAGCCCGCTCAAGAAGGGATTTAAAGAAGGAATTTTAAGAACAAAATTGGAATTTTGAGCGAGAAAGCTTACCAAAAAGTGAGAAATTACACCCGAACAGCGAGTTCCATGAACCCACGATCATGCATTCACAAACGAGGAAGAATCTACAAGAATTTCCAAGCTTTGAGAATTCTCCAACAATGGTGGTTTCTTAGAAAACAAAGGAAGAGCAAGTTGGGGAAGAATACTTACCGACTATTGACGAAGCACGGATAATCGATGAACAAAGGTTTCCCAAGGGTTAGGAACTGATTTAGAGCAATTTGGTAGACATAATTTGTGTTTGGAGTTTGGAGAAATAAGGGGAAATGGCTGGAAAAATGAAAACTCAGAAATATATAGTGCTGGAAAATTGGTCAGCGCCATCGCGCTAAAGGAAGCCAGGCGCCAAGGCGACATCGCGCTTGAAGGGAGCTATTGCGCTGGTCAGCTGTAGGCACTGAGGCGCGATCGCGCTGGCCTTGGCGCGATTGCGCTGAAGGCCTGGCTTGCACTAAAAATCTGCAACTTTTTAAAACTCTACGGGGCATTTCGTGCATAATTGGAAACCAATATTCAAAAACCAATAATGCTAATAGAGTGGAAACAACATTCCGTACTCAAGGGAATCGATGAAACTTCCATATGAGGTGTTATATCTGATAGGAAACAACATCGAGACTCAACAAATAATTATAATTAAATAAGTAGTTTGAAAAATAATTTAGAGAAAAGAGAGTCGCCACCTAATTTTAGGAAAATTAAGAAATGTTATTATAATTGAACAAATTTTAGTCTACAAAACCAGTTAGATTCTGGGTAAGGGTTCCAGTTATTTGAAAGGGAAGGGGTTAGGCATCCTTCAAAATCCACAATGGTGGTTTCCGGCTGAACTCATTTTTTCAATTGAGGAGGAGATAAAATAAATGTCCTGATTCTTTAGAGTTAGAGAAAAAGACTCTCCGAAACTCAAAGAATATAAGGAAAAGCTTTTACAAAACGGCCTAATATTTGCCTATCGTTAGCTAAAAATGAATAAATACAAATAAGAATATTACAATATCTTCAAATTTATTCTTTTGAGTTAGAGAAAATGACTCTCCAAAACTCAAAGAATATAAGAAAAAGATTTTACGAAATGACCTAATATTTGCCTATCGTTAGCAAAAAATGAATAAATACAATAAAGAATATTACAATATCTTCGAATTTTAATTCAAGTATCTTCTTCAAAAAATAACTCCGAGTACCTGTAAACACACTTAGTAAAAGTGTTAGTAATGAACAAAAATTAGTCAAAATAGAATTAAATAATTAATAACTAAAAATAAACCTGTCTTATATACATTGGAGGCCTTGGAAATCGACGGAAATTTCTTCATCTGCCAATTAAATTGATATTTGATATAAAATAATCGAACTCAAAACAACATCCGTCTTTTATTATGGGGAGGCCTAAAAAATCTGACGGAGAGATTCTTTCATTGGACAACTAAATATTTGTTAAATTTAAAATATCAAGAAAAAGCAAAATGATAAAAATCCTAGAAGAGATCCATGACAGTGACAAACCATAAAAAAGTAACATAATCTAAAATAGTTATTACATGTGTCATCAAATCAAATAACTAAGCATAAGCAACATAACAACAGTTGATATAAAAATTAAGAAAGAATACCCAAAAATAAAACCAAAATTGTATAAGATTTACAACTGAGAGACGTCACTTCACCAGAATGAAATCTATAAACAAAAATCAACCCCAAATAGGCAAAAATAAATAGTTCAAATTAGCAACAATGAACAAGGTCACTGGAAATTCATTTCAATCAAAATAAACACACAAAATAATGAGGAATCAAAAAGGGAAGAAGGTTTCACCGGGAATGGAGTATTTCGGACAGATTTGAGAATTTCATGGTTGTCGCGGGTGAACATCATTGTTGGTGGCATTTGTAAAGCTTCATCGGAGCTTATTGTTGTTGTTCGAGTATGCAGCTATGACGGGGAGAGGTGGTGATTCTCTGGTGGGTTTGAGTTATAGAAGATGGAGTTTTGTGTTGATGTGAGGGAAGAGAAATGGTGGAGCAGCTGAGTTCGTGGTGGTTGTTCGTCACTGTTGTAGTGGCGACAAAAAGTTGGTGAAGGTGTGTGGTTCATCGTTTGACCGAAGTCGAAGGGGAAAGAAAAAGAAAAGGGGAATCGGTTGTTGTAGAGGTGGAATGGTCGGAGTTTAGGTTGTGGTCTGGTTCGTCAGATTCCAACGGAGATGGAGTGGTTTCGCCGGATCTGTGATGAAGAAGAAGGGGTGAAGGAGAAGAGATAGGTGGTAGCTGGCTGGTGGAGCTTGGAGATCATTTTTTGTTGTTGTTCACCGGAAAAGGGGAAAAATGGGGTTGTTCAGTTGTGTGTGGGTGGAGAAGAAGGCTGGCTGGTGGCACGTCAGAGTTCCAGTGGGTGGTGGCCGGAAAAGAAAAGGAGAATGATATTTTCTTTTGGAACTTTTTGCCTATTTTGGGAAATTTTCACCACCGAGGAGTGTGTAGTGTGTATGAGACACTTTATAGAAAACTTTAAAACCCTAAATCATCTAGGTGGCAAAACAATACCATGGGCTACCAAAACTGTATGCTCAAAACCATGGTTTACCTAAAACCATGTGCTCAAAACTATGATTTACCTAAACCATGTGCTATTTATTTATCTGTGTAAAAAATATCTTCTCCGACTTATGTATTAACAGATTGTGCTAAAAATAACAAAAAATATGTCAAATAACATGTGAAAATGTGATTTAAATAAAGACGACTGGTGATTTTGCCAAAACAAAACAATATTCGTTTATATACAAATAATTGTGAAAAAAAATAATGATAAATAAAATTAACTAAAATAATAAAAACTAGATAAAAATCTCAATATTATCAAATATGAGAATAATTATCAACAAATTGTGTTAACATTAAAAAAAAATTAGAAAATTGTATTCTGTGCAATTTAACGAATAAAATTTTTAAAATATTAACTTGAAAAATGTTAGGCCAAAATTGGGTGTCAACAACTGCCCCTCTTCGTTCAGAGATGATGAAAGAATCTTTGAACGAAAACGTTGACGTGTAGCCAATTTTGGCTCGACAAAGAAAAAGAATGACATATGGACAGAACGATTCCAGATTTTGATAGAGCTTTGAAAATACTGCATGTCTACTAGCGAAGTTGAATGATTTGGGGATACAAAATTATGTATATGTCTCGTTGAAAGGCGGACGACCCAACTTGTCTGTGATATGTCACTTTGAATGAGGTGGCTTCCCAACTTGTCTCATTGAAAGGCGGACGACCCAATTTGAATGTGATATGCCATTTTGAATGAGGTGGCTTCCCAACTTGTCTCATTGAAAGACGGACGACCCAATTTGAATGTGATATGTCACTTTGAACGAGGTGACAACCCAATATGTCTCATTAAAAGGTGGACAACCCAACTTGAATTTGATATGTCACTTTGAACGAGATGACAACCTAACATGTATCATTGAAAGGCGGATGACCCAACTTGAATTTCAGGAGTCACCTTGACACTATTTTAGACTAAATGGAGTCACCTTGACACCAAATCTGAATAAGTGGAGTCACTTTGACACCAAAGATTAAATGGAGTCACTTTGACACCAGTCTGGATAAATAGAGTCACCTTGATGCTAGTTTGATCAATGGAGTCACTTTGACACCAAAGATTAGATGGAGTCACCTTGATGCCAGTCTGGATAAATGGAGTCACTTTGACGCCAGTTTGAATAAATGGAGTCACTTTGACGCCGAACTGGATAAATAGAGTCACTTTGACGCCAGTTTGAATAAATGGAGTCACTTTGACACCAAAAATTGAATGGAGTCACCTTGACGCCGGTCTGGATAAATAGAGTCACTTTGACGCTAGTTTGAATAAATGGAGTCACTTTGACACCAAAAATTGAATGGAGTCACCTTGACGCCGGTCTGGATAAATGGAGTCACTTTGACGCCAGTCTGAATAAATGGAGTCACTTTGATACCAAAGATTGAGTGGAGTCACCTTGACATCAATCTGGATATGTGGGGTCACTTTGACACCAAAGATTGAGTGGAGTCACCTTGACGCCGGTCTGGATAAAATGGAGTCACTTTGACACCAAAGGTTGAATGAAGTCACCTTGACGCCAGTCTGGATAAATTGAGTCACTTTGACACCAAAGATTAGATGGAATCACCTTGACGCAGTTCTTAATGATCTGGATAAATTACCATCACCTTGATGCTAATCTAGAAAGTGGAGTCACTTTGACTTTGATTTAAATAAGTGGTCACCACCTTGATACCAATCTTAAAAATAGAATCACTTTGACGCCGATTTGAATAAATGATCTCCACGTTGACAATCTGGATAAATGGTCATCACCTTGATGACGGTCCGGAAAGGGAGGTCACCTTGATGCCAATTTAAATGTCACATGTTACTTTGAATGGGGTGACTTCCCAACATCTCATAATCATCTGCACAAAACTTATTAGTAGAAAATGTAATATTTCACAACAAAAGAGGTGACGATTCAACATAACATTTCACAAATACAGAAGTGATGATCCAATAAAACATGTCACAAATATAAGAGTGACGATCCAACAAAATATAACATGTCATTTTGAATGGGACGACAATCCAATTTTAAAAAATGTGTCATTTTGAATGGGATGACAACCCCATTTTAAAAAATATGTCATTTTGAATGGGATGACAACCCAATTTTAAAAAATGTGTCATTTTGACTGAGATGACAACCCAATTTAGAAAAATGTGTCATTCTAAATGGGATGACAACCCAATTTTAAAAAATGTGCCAATTTGACAAGGTAACAACTCAACATATCAATTTGACAAGTTGACAACAACTTTAACAAGAAAATACACTTGACAGGTATTTAGAAAGATGGGTGCTTGCCCCAATTTTATTTTGAACAATGAAGCATGTGAAGAGAGAATCAAGTGTTAATAGTATATAAGAGCCAAAACTACATATAAGGAGTACAAGGATCCAAAATAATATATACATAATATCTACGAGTAGTAAGAGAGTACAAAATACAAAAGATAAACTAAAGTCAAGCTCCGATCGCCAAGAGCTCACCCTCGGTCTGGACGATCCAAAAGTCTCCTTGCATGAGTGTCCACGAGCTAATGGTGAGGGCCCACACTAAGATCTGCACCAGAAGATGCAGAGTGTAGTATGATCACCAAATGCGAAGCAAAAGGTACCTAGTAGGTATCATAGGCCGACTGGGCATATATAAGATAAAAGAGCAGTAATAAGAAGAATAGAAACAAATAGTCACAAAAAACAAGGAAGAAGTCCACGGAGGCTAGGTTCGTAGGAGGAGCCTTATGTCATAGGCCCTTCTTTCTAAAAAATGGAGTTTTGACTGACTCTCTGTGCCTATGTGTGAAAACGAGTATGTGAACATAACATCTTTTAAACATCGAGATGAAATAAACCATGGGGCCGGCAAACGGAACTAAGAGCTGCTCAAGGCACCACCAGCCCTTGGCACAATGATCAGGTCAAGCAAAGCGATATTATTTGAAATTCATTTTTGAAGCCCTTGGTACCAAGCAATCTATTTAGATCTAGCACAAAAGGAAGACAACTGAAAACAGCATACATGGCTAGCTACAAAATATATATTATAGACACAGGTGAAAGAAAGAATTGACGCACCTGAGATCCTCGCAATAAAAAATATATATAAGAAGTTTCAGAAAGATGGGCAGTATAACAGTAACCTCAAGTAAAAAGGAAAGGAGGAAACAGAAAACAATAGCATGCTCAAATACAAGAATAAGAACCAAGTCAAGATACAAGTACTACTCACAGTATCCAAATTGTAGTAAGAAATCATTGTAAGGAATAATAACTTGACTAAGCAATAATAAGCCTACCTACAGTCCCACGGGCACCCATACACCCGAGGAACACAAACAAGTGAAGACAAACCCTCCGGCATCCCATATTACCAGAGCGTACACTCAGCAAACAGCAAACAAGGGTGGAACCTCACACAAATAAATGGTATGATGCATGATGAAATCTGGTGGAGCAGTAACTCTGTATGTACCTCCCCCGGCGCCTAAAGGGCCCAATAGGTAGGTTCCATGGAAGGACGCTGCCCGTATACCTCTACTCTACCATATACCCCTCCTCTGATACACGCAGCACAAAGCCCCTAGTACGAGTTGGCAATGTCCATGGAGGTCCTCGACCACATATTAAGTCTCAATCTCGATGACCTCATCCAGAGTGGGTCCGGATCTAATCTAGTAGCCCAATCTCTAATATGCATGCCAGACTCTGTCCAGGTCTAAAATGGTGAAATAAGTCTCAAAACACCATCAAGGATGCCCGAACATAACCGGCTCTAAAACAGTAGTAAAATAGCTCAGATGCTCGGATCGACCGAGTCTAATATCATCTCAATTTAGTAAAATGCTAGCACTATGGCCCTGCCGAGTCTAGTAGTAGTAGTAAAACTGTGATAAATTTCTCTTTTAACCTTTCATACCCTAAGAAGATCCACAAAGCCATTTTTAACCATTCCAAAGTCATTTCAGTCGAAAATGGGCCCCTAGGGTCATGCAAAGTTTAGAAAACCAGTCATAGTGGCCCGAAGCCCAAAACCATAATAAAAATATGGTAAAAATCACTTTATATGCATGGAAATGACATGCTCAATCGCAAATAGCAGTCCAACAGCCCACAATTAACCTATCGGTCCTGCACAGGCTCCAATGGCTCTACAATATAGATAACAAGCCTAAAATTAGGATAACGATATCCGGGACTCACGGAAACCCCCAATAACCCACCATCTATGGTCCAGAATCAGAACAAGGCCACACAAGACCACAAGGGTGATAATATCAATCTACAAAGAATACTACAGACAATGCAAGAAAGAAACGAGGCAGACATGGAAAAGCGGTCAAGGTCTGTGGTGCCAAGCTAACAAACCCAACCCAAGAATACCAATTAGTATAATTTATCCTATATATGCAAAGTCTAGAGAAGTTAGACCATAAACTACCTGTCGTTCGATGATAAGCTGCTAGAACGATGATGTCCAAGCTTGAACCACTTCAAGAAGCTCCAAAACAAAATCAAACTCGAATTCGGGCTTGAATAACTTGACTAGCTAATCAACATTTTGGTCGGTGATAGAATAACTTGTCAAAGTATATTTCTCATAAAATCTCTCATCAACATGCTATGATTAGACACATATACGTATGCATGCAGCAAAATAATGGTCCATATTTGTAGGTACTAAATAACTGAAAGTTTAAGAATGTTTCGAAGTGAATTTAGTAAGAACTTTGCTCAAGTTAAATACAAATGCAAAAGTTCTATATATGAGCTTCATAATGGAAAGCTGCATGTGGGAAAGTTATGAATTGAGTGATAATTAAGGATATGTTATACTTACAATTTGTTCATATAAGTTATCCATTTGATAACCAAAGATGCCACCTATTCGTTCCACTAATTGTTGTCTGCACCCTCCACTTCCACATGGAAGTGGAGGTGGCAACACCCGCTTCCAATTCTTATCTCATTACATATATATTTGGGTATTGTATAGATTTATGGTAAAATATATATAATTTTGAATATATCATAATTAATAGAAAATTATTTCAAATAAAATCTACTATATTATAATAATAATTTTCAACATAACTAAGTTTACTATCTCCGTTAAAATATTAATAAATTATAAAACTCTCATAAAATAAAAACATACACAAATATATCATAACAAAAGTATTTTTTTCATAAATATTTAAAACTTTTTTAGAAAAATAAATCTTTTTACCAAATTCAACTTTCAAATCAAATATTTTCAAATACGCGCGATGTTATTAAAATTCTCAAATTTAGGCTCGCAAGCCTTTGATACGGGATGAAGGTTAAGGTAATACGACACCTCAAAACAGGGTTGACTTGCCCACAAGGTCAGTTGAGTTCATACGATCGCAAACTACTATCGTATGATTTCGATAACTCAACTCTTAAGACTCAGCTCTAAAATAGGGAAGCGGCCATAAAAACAAAACGAATGGACAGGGCACCAAACTACCAGTCCCAGCAAGCCATAAATGACTTGGGGCCGCTACAGAAAGTCTCTAACAATACGAAGAAGGCACAAACGCAAAAATAACCGAAAGGGTCATTTCATCATCCACTACTAAAAAGGACTTTCATCCTTGAAAGTCAAGAAGAAGGAGGTTCCTGAAGGCTCAAATAGTTGTGGATACTGGGCCCGCATATCTCTCTTGTTCTTCTAAGTAGCCTTCTCGACTTGACGGTGCCTTCACTGAACTTTCACAACCAAAATCTCCCTAGATCTCAACCTCCTGATATCTCTGGCTGCAATAGCAACCGGCTCCTCAACAAAAGCCAACCTCTCATCCAACTGAACCATGTCCCACTACAGCACATGAGACTTATCTGGAACATACCATCTCAATATCAAAACATGAAACACAGGATGCATAGCTGAAAACATAGAAGGTAGAGCTAACTAATAAGCAACACTACCAACCCTCTGGAGAATCTCAAATGGCTCAATATACCTGGGGCTAAGCTTGCCCCGCTGACCAAATCTCAGCACGCTCTTCATGGAGGATACACTGAGAAACACTAAGTCACCAACACTAAACTCTAAGGCACGAAGTCTACAATCAGCGTAGCTCTTCTGCCTACACTAAGCTGCTCAAAGTCTATCCTGAATCATGCAGACTCGGTCTAAAGAATCTCGAAGTAAATCTGTTCTCTTTAGCCTAGACTGCAACCTATCAAACAAACTAATCGTCGATCTACAATGCCTATCATAGAATGCCTCAAAAGGTTCCATGCCAATGCTCAAATAGAAGCTATTATAATAAGCAAACTCGGTCAAAGGAACAAACTGATCCCAAGAACCTCTAAAATCAAGAACATAGGCCCGAAGCATGTCCTCCAGGACCTGAATAGTCCTCTCATACTGGCCATCTGTCTGAGGGTGGAAAACAGTACTAAGCTAAACCTCTGTACCCAAATCTCGTTGAATAGCTCTCCAGAATTGAGATGTGAATTGAGTGCCGATGTTCTTGCCGAAAGCCCATTAGTTGATCAAGTTGTTTATAATCAGATTAATCGAGATTGTCCCTTCATGATTCAAAATATAGTCTTCCATGCTGATTTGATTGAAATGCCTTTCCAAGAATTTGATGTTATTTTCAGGATTAATTAGCTTTATTTATACCACACAGTGGTTGATTATAGGTCAAAGCATGTGACTTTTAATGACCCTATATTTTCACGCATCATTGTTCAAGGTGAAAGATTATTAACATCTTATTATATTTCGACGGTCATGGCAGGAAAGATAATTTGTCAAGGTTGTGATGCCTATCTTGTTCATATAGTTTATACCCGTTTGGACAGTCCTAGCATCAAGGAAATACCTATAATGTGTGATTTTCCAGATGTCTTCCCTAAAAATCTTCCTTAAAGAGAAGTTGAATTTCTTATAGAGCTTCTTACCGGAACT
This sequence comes from Jaltomata sinuosa, assembly GCA_003996215.1. Lineage (NCBI taxonomy): Eukaryota > Viridiplantae > Streptophyta > Magnoliopsida > Solanales > Solanaceae > Jaltomata > Jaltomata sinuosa. The sequence goes on from QJPP01004598.1 coordinate 119,555, forward strand.
ACTCCTATTTCTATCACTCCCTATAGAATGGCTTCAGCAGAATTGAGGGATTTGAAAGTTCAATTACAAGAACTTCTTGAGAAATGTTTCATCCATCCTAGTGTTTCTCCTTGGGGAGTGCTAACGCTCAAGTGTACTCTCCTAGATGGACGTATCAGTGATCGTTAGAGCAAAACACATTTATATATTCCCGACCAGAGTCAGGGTCGATCCCACAGAGAATTGGTGATTAGCCAAATCGATTGTAAAGAAAAGACTTCACAACAAAAGTAGTTTGTTCACTACAATAAAAGTTAAGAAAGGGAGGAATTGGGAAATCTATCACAATTCACAATTCAAAACAAGACAATAAAGTAAAAGCGGATGTAAACAATGAGAGAGGACGACTAGGGATATGTGTCAAATAGGACTTGAATATGGGATAGGGTGATTGCTGATTCATAAGAACTCTTGCTAAATGAAATGGATAGTATAGGTTTTAGGCATGCTTGTTAATATCTAGATCAAACAATCATATATCCAACGGTTTTTATTCAAACACCATTGTTTAGGCAATAACCAACCAACATATGCTTGGGGAGGTGACACTATTTCTAGTTTAGACACTTAAATGGGTATTTCCGGTGAATTGAGTTATTTCTAGTCTTAATCTAAGTGGAATCCCAAGTACCCACTAGCAATTTCACATCCGAAATTGTAAACCCCTTGTGCAAGCAAGAACACAATCAAGTGAGGTACATCAATGTTTGCAACCATTAATTTTAGAGTTAAAATATGGTGAAATCACTAGACCCATGGCATATTAGCAATTATAAACACAAATTAGCAACACCCATACTCATTTATCAAGCACCCATTATCAACACATCGCTAGACAAGAAGTTTAGCTACTCATGCTAGAGGAATAAAGAATAATACCAAGTGGGTAAGTCAAATTCCCTTTTATTCAAGCTAAATATTCAATATCCAAGATCAATTTTTATAAGAATTATGATTTCAAAAGTTAGGATGAAGGAGTTGCAGTGAAACCTTCTTTTTCTTTCTCGGAGAGAAAACTTGCTCACTACTCAAAAGCTCTTTTTAAAATGGTTCAAAACTATCTAAAAATATGCCTTAATTGCTTTTTAGAATATTCCCAAAACATCACACCAAGTCGGAAAAAAATTCCCTTCAGGAACTGTGAGGCGCGACATGTGATTTGCACATCTTGATGTGCGTGTTGCACAACTCTGTTCAATTAGACTAGTGACTTAGCTAAACATAGGGGCTCCATGCAAAGTGGGGTGCAGTTCACACCAAGCAATGTGCACGTCGCACAGTGATCGCACACCTTAACAGTTATTTTAGCTAATTCCTCAGCTTCATGCAGTAGAAGGTGCAGTCCGCACCTCGTGTTGTGCGTGTCACATATGAACTGCACCTCTTGGCAGATTCTTCATCTTGTTTGCTCACTTCACACTTCAACTTCTTTTAGGCTCTTTTTGGGTCTATTTCCTTGTTTTCCATATTTGATCAAGAGTACATGTATACACATCAATAAAGGCCATAAGAACCTCAAAATCTCATCAAAATATAGCAATATTTCATGATTAACGGCTCAATAAGTTTGTAGAATACCGACTTATCAAACCCCCAAACTTGAACTATTGCTTGTCTTCAAGCAAAATTCTCAAAAGGTAAGGAACTAATTATGCTCTTGAACTCAATCAAGGCACAAAAGACTACTCTATTCTAAAAGCTAAGAAAATAATAACAAAAAGACTCTAACTAAAGACCCAACTATCATGCTCATCTCAATTTGAACCACCACATTATCAAGGCAATTGATCACTTCAAAACTTTTTCAAAAGGACTTCATTTCTCATTAAAAAATCTAGTGAATTTTGTCATTCTAAACAAGATATTAAGCTTCTCAAGTCATTGGCATGGACCATCAAGGTTTGCCTGGAGATTTGCCACACAATTTGTCTCATTCATTTCTCTCAATTGAAATAGAGACTTCATATTTCAATTTGAGTGCATGATGCCACTCACCACAAGAGATAATCCCACTCACAATCATGTGATTCACAAAACAAAGGGATTATAAGACAACCAAGAAGACTCTCACTCACTCAAGGAAGTTCAAGTGCACACATGTCGAACCAAAGGCTTGCCCTTTATGTAAATCACCACTAATGTAGGGTGGTCAAGCTCAAAATTACTAAGGAATTGTGGATCACAATGTTGTCTAGGGCTAAGGTGATGATTTCATATGGCTCAAGTGACTACACCTCCCTAATGCTCTTTCTCATTACTTTGAACACCGCTCACATTTTTGAACTTTGACTTCACCTTGTTTCTCCCTCCTACAACCCAAGCTTTTCCCTTTTTAATTCTATCATTCAACCTCCTTGTAACACCTTCATTTGGTAGCACCCATTCTTTTATTTTCATTTTGCTCATAGGATTTTGGACTTTTTGGAGCAATTTTTCAATTCATCATAAGGTGCTACCTTGCGCTTTGAAGTGCATCTTTTTTATTCTCTTCATTGATCACATACCTCCCAAAACTTAGGCATTTGCCTATGTTGTCTTTTCATTTCCCCTCCCCCAAAAGTGTACTTTCAAGTAATTAGGGAGGACGGGTGCCAAGATAGAGGTTCCAAAAAGGTTAAGGTGTCAAACAAGGTGCCAAAGAACGGACATAAGCTCAAAGGGGTTCACTAAGATTGATGTCGAGGGAAATCATTTGGGTGAAGTGGCTATCAGGAAGGGCCTAAGATACTTTTCCAAGCTCGGTCAGACCTATAATTTATCCTTGAATCACATTCAGGGCAAGTTCTACATGACACATATGCACAAGAATAAAGGTAAAGCCTCACCATACAAGGCATCATGCCATAAGACTTCTTCACACTAGTCTCAAGATCAATTGGGACAAATAAATTTCGACAAGCTATTCCGAGTTCATTACACAATCATTTGTGAATCAATCAAGCCAAAATGAGAGTGTGCAATTCATGACTAGAGAATGATTACCTTAAAATTTCATTTTCCCTCTTTCCTTTCCTTTTCAAAAATGTCTTGCCAAGATTTTTTTTTCTGTGGGTCCATTTCGAGACAAGCACACTATGGACTCAAATTAAACTAAAACTTGGCATTTTCCCTTAAGAAAGTCGCCTCTCAATCTATCATAGGGAAACACCAACCCGGTTTGACACAAAAACAAAAAAGACAAAGAAAAAGAAAATAAAGAAAATATTTTGCTCCTTGGAAAAGAACCATGGTATTAAGAAAACCTTCAGAGTTTATTACTAAACTACTATTAACAAGGCAATAACCAAATTTGCGCGCTCATTAGTCATTTGAAAAACAAGCCCTGGCGTAGGCCCTTAGCGCATTTGCAAGGGACGAGTAGCAAGACAATGGAATCATGTAAGACTAACCTAGCACACTATCAAGAATTAAAACTCAAGCCCGGCGAGGGCACAATTAAGCTCTAAAACATAATAAAAAGGCCAGGCAAAGGTAATATCATCACAATCATCCAATATGCCTAACAAGGGCCAAATAAAATCTAGCAAGGAAAAATAAAATGTCAACATCTTTAGCCCAACACGGGCACCCAACTCAAATAACACCACCTCCCCTATAAAAAGAAGCATTGTCCTCAATGCTTTAAGATCAAATAAGGAGAGAAGGGGTGCAACTCCTATGAGGACTATGCCTCATCATCATCAACTGCTGGTTCATCATCTGTGACATCTCCACTAGGACCTGCACCACCCTTTTGGGAGTGTGCTATCATTATGGAATCCCTGAGGGCCTGCTGAAATAGTGGATTCTTATCATCATCTAGCTCTTTATAGTAAGCACTAGGAAGCTTAGCCTCATCCTCTGTATAAGCTGCAAACAAATCATCCATGGGTCCACGAGTCTGGTGGGGCTGGGGAAAGGTGCTCAAATCTGCTTCCTCAACTGGAGCTTTCCCTTTCGCTTTGGCCACATCGTTCTTGAGTTTCTTCACCATACCCTCAATAGTGTCCACCTTTTTGTAGAGTTTAGTGACACTTTCCACAACCCTTTGCATGGTATTCTTGATAGTTCTTTGTATTATACCAGACAACTTATTATCTAAGTCATTAAGGTGTCTTTCATGATTATATGTCTTATCAACCATATCCTGGAGGCCATTTTTGGTCAAAGGCCCTCTAGGTGGAACAACTGTGAGAGTATGTGCCTTAGAAGCCACATGAGAAAGAGAGGAGGCATTAGTTTCAGCATCTAACTCATCCAATTCAACCTCGATTGATGTCTCCACCCTGCGTCTTTTGAATCTAGGGGCATCAAGACCCAACACACCCGTAGTGGGAGTTGTGGTATCACAGTTGAATAAAGGGATGCCCACATTTGCACACAGTTTGCTAATAACTATAGGGAAAGGGAAATCATCACCACTCTTATGAGCCTTCCTCGTTTATTACTAAAGCCATAATTTCCCCAGAGTTGATGTGATCCCCCATCATGATTGAGGCTACCAGAATGGCCTCATCATGGGTGAGTTTCTGATCATTCTGAGATGGGAGGAAGTGAGAGTGAACAAAATCATACCACAGTTGAGCCTCAAAGCATAGAGTCTGTCACGGAATGTCACCCCCTAAGGTGTCCCAGAGAGGTGTATCAAGAGCAATAATAGGAGCAGCCTACTTAAGAGGTTTGTATTTGATAGTCAGCTTGGCCATGAGTTCAAGTGCAGGCTCAATGGGGGCGTCCCAGTAGATAGCATTGATAGAAGCAGGAGCGATATGGACCTCTTTACCTCGAACAATGACTGAATACAAGGTAGAAAAAGTTTTCGACCCCTCTTTATAGCCCTTAGAATCTTGTGTGGCTTGGTACGAGACAAAGAACTCCTGGACTATCTCCTTGTAATAGATTTCGGGCAACTCCTGAAATAGTTGCCCCTATAAGCTGGCAAACCATGTAGGGATGTTAGGTAGGTTATCCCCCACTGCATTCATATTGAATCTGTGCTCTGTATTGAAGGACCTAACCTTGTCGCGATCATAAACGACCCTCATACCTTCCACTCCAAACCAAATTCTCTCCTCCTATGAAACTTGGGTACTGGAAGATGCTCGGGCCTTCTTCTTGCCCTATGAGGTTGGAGCAGAGAGAAAGTATTGTTGGCCTTCGTGAACTCCACCCTGCATTGCCCCTTCTAGAAGACATGTTCTGCACATGGAGATTGTGAGTCCAAAAACAAAAGCAAAATCTTTTTGTGTTTTTGACATAAGTAGAAGAAAAAGACTAAAAGGAAGTTAACAAACTAAAAAGGTGGGAATGCAAAGAATTCGAAAACAAATAGGTGACTGATGGCTCATGCAAACCATGTGTGAACCACATAAGACAAAGTGCGCATCGCTTGTGACTTTGCATGAGCTAACAAAAACCTACAGGGATTTCTGAACTGGGGTGCGAAGCTAGTGCGATTCGTATAAGACAAAGTGTTCGTCGCACCATGCCTCGCCTCTCCAAATAGTGAACCGGCAGTGTTTATCTTCAAAGTGTGGTGCCTTATGCATTTTGCACATCAAGATCTGTGCACCATATGCGAAATGCACAAGGACACAGTTAGAATTTTTTGGTTTCTTGTGTTTTTGTGAATTACGTATGTGATTCGTAGAGCAAGACTTGCATTAAGCACTTGGAATTGAGCAACAAACCAACCGTTGAACAAAAGGGGCAAAATACACATGACCACCAAATCATCTAGGTACTCAGATTTCACCGGAGTTCCATTAACACGATTAACAAACAAAAGAAGAACTCAATGACTTCCCTTAAGAAGGACGTTACCCCATTTATACTCGAGAACATCAAGCCTTCAATTGCAACAATTAGGCACCAAAGTTCAACAACAATTTCTACCTTCCTGCACAAGATCATACACCTAACAAAATATTCAACAAAGATCATGGGTGCACAATAGTAGAAAATTTCAGCCCCAATCATCAATTTTCAGCCAAACCTCATGAAAAATGACGATTTCCCTTAATAATGACGTCACCCAATCTATCATAGGGCCAAATCATGCATCAATCACAAGTGGGCTACTCAGACTCACCCCAAACACAGATTTTCAAGACTAAAAACTACTACAATCAACATGCATAATTACAATATCAAGTTCTACCAAGTTTATACTAAGCAAAATCCACAATACAATTCAAAATTGGGAACCCAAAAATTTCGGATCTCACCCAAAATTAACATGGCAATTTAAACAAGCATGCTTCACAATATGAGTTCCCAATCAATGTAAAATATGTATTTAATATTGGGGAACTTAACATAAGTGGAGATTAAGCAAAGAGAAGCAAAAATTGAAGCTTTTGAAGGTGCAACAATGGAGACCTATCAACCTTGCCCAGAGAACTAATAATAGCGGCACTGGTGGAGAGAGGCGGGGGACTATGGGTGAGAGAAAGAGAAGAGTTTGGGAGAAGTTGAGGTATTTGTGGGAGGTTTTAGGAGAGATTTGGAAGAGTTAAAGAAAAATATGGGAGAAAAAGAGGTGTGGGTGGAAGTTTAAAGGAGAAAAAAGAAGAAAATTTAGTCGGGTTGGTCTTTGAGTCCGGTCGGTCAATGGGTAGGTTAAATTTAAAATTTGAAATTTACTTTGATGCACCACGACGTGTGATTCACACAAGCCCTTATGCGAACTGCATGTCGTTTCGCACCTCACCTTTTCATTCCCCAAACTTAGCCAACTTTCTATTCTGTGGTGCGGAGAAGGTGCGATGCACACTTGGGCATGTGTGAACCGCACAGCCTAGCGCACGTCTTCTCCGCTTTGTAATTTTCTTCCTAGGTTTCTATTTTGGAGTGCGTTGGGCTGTGCGACATGCACAATGGATTGTGTGAACCACACAGTCCTCTGTACATCCCCTTTTTTCCTTGTTTATCCACTTGTTCATTTTTCTTCTTTATGCATTCCTAAAACAAACCGAAAACAACAAAAACGTAAAGAAAAACAAAGTAAATACATTTTGGTTTCATCTTAAGAAGCACTTGATTTTACATCGCGGCTCGACAATAGTACCTCAGCCTTAGTCATTGTCGGATAGCATGCCAATATGGTTGGCGTGGCCCCACCCTAAGAAGGGGAATTTCTCCTTCAACATCCTCAAAACATCATCATGTTGCCGACTTGGCAACTCTTCAAACTTGGGCGTCTTGCCCATTTCACACTCCTTAAGGGCATGGTCAAGCTTACCCTCAACATCTATCACCGAGATCACCCATAATTCATCCGGAGACCTTGTGGGTTGGCATACGTTAAATGTCACTAATTCACTTCCAACTCAGAATTTAAGTTCACCGAGTCCAACATCCACAAGTTCTCTCCCCGTGGCTAATAGTGGTCTCCCCAAGATGAAGGACACCTCAACATCTACTTCACAATCCAAGATCATGAAGTCTGCCGGGAGAATGAACTTATCAACCTTCAATAATACGTCAAATAGGATTCCTACCGGATGCTTAATAGACCAATCAACCATGAGTAGCCTCATAGATGTAGGTTTGGGTGTACCTTATCCTAACTTGTTGGAGATTACTAGGGGAATTAAGTTGATGCTCTCGCCTAGGTCACATAAGTCTTTACGGAACATAAATAGCCCAATATTACACGGTACGATGAATGCACCTGAATCATCTCATTTTGTAGCAACATTGCTTGTCATCACGGTGCTACAATTGTGTGATATTTCAATGGTTCCCACATCAATGAAGTTATTCTTTTTGAGCAACTCTTTCATAAACTTGGAGTACCCTAGGATCTTTATCAAGGCTTCAACCAAAGGAATATTTATCAAAAGCTTGCTGAACATGTCAACAAACTTATTATATTTGTGCTCTTCCTTCTTCTTGTTTAACCTTTGAGGGTATGAAGGAAGTCCCTTTGGTTGTGTGGCTGGCACACTTTGAGCAATATGAGGGTCTTCCTCAACATCAATGGCAACTTGGGGAGGAAATTCAGCCTCCTCTTTCTCATCATCAACATCAACATTCACCAGGGCGTTGGGTGCACCACGCTTCACCCCAACCCCCACTTCCCCAATATCTTTGTCATAAGTAGCCTCTTCTTCTTTGTCACATGGATCCATAATGGCTTCAATAATAGGCTTCTTTTCTACAACAACTGGCTCCACAACGGCCTCTCTCACTACACCACTTGTTCTCCCATTTCTAGTAACAATGGCCATGATATGAGCATCATTTTAGGATTGGCCGTGGTGTCACTAGGAAGTGTTCCCTTCATCCTTGGGTTAATTTGAGTTGATATATGATTTATTTGGGCCTCAAGATGTTTAATTGAGGCCGAATAAAAGCTCACAGTTTGATAAAGTGTTGAAACTTCACTTTTGAGCTCACTAACCCCGGTATTTGTAGTTTCTACCTTCTTCACCACCAAGGACAACATATCCTCAATCTTTGAGTGCTCGAGATTGCTTGTGGTGGGTTGATATAACGAGTTCGACTTATTTGGAGGTATAAGGATTGGTGATCCAGTGATTGTATCTATCACCCTTTTTGTCACGGCACCTCTAATTTCCATCCTGTTCTTGTCCCTATTCCAACCTTGATTCTCATCCCTTGGGATATAATAGCCAAGATGAGAACTCGCCGACAAGTAGCAAAGATTACCATCCACGATGGTCATAAGCTCATAATCACTAGCCTTGATCTTCGGTGTACTCACAACATTCACGGTCTTAGCACTACCTGCCCCCATCATATGCTTGGCTAGAAAGTCTATTTGCATCATCATTTTTGCCATGGTATCATCCCTCTCTTCATCCTTTCTCTGCATCTCATTTGTTAAGATGGATGTGGTCACTCCCAAGGTAGGAATATCCACCTCCCTTGTGTGCCAAGCTTGGATAGTGTTGGTCATTCTCTCTAGAAGGGCCGAGGCAAGTGGAAATTATAAATCTATGAAGGTACCACCTTCATGATTGTTGGCTACAGACTTATTCATCGAGTTGAAGGATCTAAAGAAGCTTTGTAGCAAGACATTGTTTGGTAATCCATGGTTAGGAAATAACACAAACTTCTTCTTGAATCTCAACCATGCCTCATGCAAAGGTTCATCGAGAAGTTAGTGGTAGTTGGTAATTTCATCCCTCAGTTGCATCATCCGTGATGGAGGGAAGAATCTAGTAGTGAAAGCATTTACCAACTCAGCCCAAGAGGTGATTGACCCATCCATCAATTCCTCCAACCAAGTGGTGGCTTACCCCATTAGAGAGAAGGGGAATAGGCAAAGTCAGATGGATTCTTGAGGTATATTTTGGAAGATGAATGGTTAACATATCTGCACAAAGTTGCGGATATGCCTATTTGCATCTTCGTGAGCTGCTCCTCCAAACATCCCCTTTATTTGAATTAGATGGAGCATTATGCTAGTAACATGGAACACCACATTTCCATCCGTTGGGGGTAGGCGGATTGCACCTACTCCCACTTGAGGCACAGGTTCATTGGCCTCATTCATGAACTCGTCAAGACTTCCATTGACACTTTTATTATCGCCCACTTTGCTCATAGGCTACCTAAGCAATGGACAAAAATAACAAACCAAATAAAGGCTATTCAAACTCAATTCTTAATCAAAAAGGCTAGTCAAACTCAGTTCCCTGACAACGACGTCATTTTTTGATAACGCTCAAGTGTACTCTCCTAAATGGAGGTATCGGTTATCATTAAAGCAAAACACATTTATATATTCTCGGCAGGAGCCAGGGTCGATCCCACCGAGAATTGGTGACTAGCCAAGTCGATTTTAAAGAAAGACTTCATAACGTGAGTAGTTTGTTCGCAACAATAAAAGTAAAGGAAGGGGGAATTGAGAAATATGTCACAATTCACAATTCAAAATAAGACAATAAAGTAAAAGTGGGTGTAAACAATGAGAGAGGATGACTAGGGATGTTTGTAAAATGGGACTCGAATATGGGATAGGGTGATTTCTCATTTATAAGAACTCTTGCTAGACGACATGGATTGCATTAGTTTTAGGCATGCTTGTTAATCTCTTGATCAAATAATCATATATCCAATGGTCCTTATTCAAACACCATTTATTAAACAATAACCAACCAACATATGCTTTGGGAGGTCACACTATTTCTAGCTTAGACCCTTAAATGTGTATTTTCAGCGAATTGAGCTATTTCTAGACTCAATCTAAGTGGAATCCCAAGTACCCACTAGCAATTTCACATTTGAAATTGTAAACCCCTTCTGCAAGCAAGAACACAATCAAGTGAGGTACATCAATATTTGCAACCATCAATTTTAGAGTCAAAATATGGTGAAATCACTAGACCCATGTCATATTTGCAATTATAAACACAAATTAGCAACACCATACCCATTTATCAAGTACCCATTATCAACACATCCCTAGATAAGAAGTTTAGCTACTCATACTAGAGGAATAAAGAACAATACTAAGTGGGTAAGTTAAATTCCCTTTCATTTAAGCAAAATATTCAATATCCAAGCTCAATTTTCACTAGAATGATGATTCCAAGAGTTAGGAAGAAGGAATTTGAGTGAAACCCTCTTCTTCTTTCTTGGAGAGAAAACTTGCTCACTACTCATAAAATATTTTTAAAACTGTTCAAAACTATCTAAAAATATGCCTGAATTTGGTTTTAGAATGTTCAAAAAGCATCACACCAAGTTGGACAAAAATGCCCTTCAGGAGCTATACGGGGCTATGTGCGGTTTGTACATCTCGATGTGCGCATCGCATAGCTCTATTCAGTTGGACTAGTGACTCAGCTAAACTTTGGGGCTCCATGCAAAGTGTGGTGCAGTTTGTACCAAGCAATGTGTATGTCACACAACGACCGCACCCCTTAATAGATCCTTCAGCTTCATACGGTAGAAGGTGTGGTCCGCACCTCGTGTTGTGCGTGTCACATAATAACCACACCTCTTGGCAGATTCTTCGTCTTGTTTGCTCACTTCACACTTCAACTCCTTTTAGGCTCTTTTTGGGTCCATTTCCTTATTCTCCATCATTGATCAAGAGTACCTTTATACATATCAATAAAGGTGATAAGAACCTCTAAATCTCATCAAAACATAGAATAATTTATGATTAAAAGCTCAATAAGTTGGCAGATTACCGACTTATTGGATAGCACCTATATTATTTGTAAAAAAGAAAGATGGCACTCTTAGGCTTTGCATTGACTATAGACAATTGAACAAGATAACAATCAAGAACAGATATCCACTGCCTAGGATTGATGATTTATTTGACCATCTGAAGGGTGATAATTTATTTTCAAAAATTGATTTGAGTTTTGGGTATTACCAAATGTGGGTAAGAGATTAAGATGTTCTGAAAACTGCCTTTAGAACTCGGTGCAGTCATTATAAATTTTTGGTGAGGCCATTCGAGTTAATATATGCTCCTGCAGTATTCATGGATCTAACGAATCGAGTATTTAAGCCTTATATTAATTAATTTATGATTGTTTTTATAGATGATATCTTAATATATTCTAATAATAGCGAAGATCATGATAAACACCTCCGCATTATTTTGCAAATTTTGAGGGAGAAAGAGGTTAATTCTAGGATTTCTAAATGTTAATTTTTGCTTAGTGAAGTGGCATTTCTAGGACATGTTGTGTCAGCTGATGGTGTGAAGGTGGATCCTAACAAGATTCAAGATATTGTTGAATGCAAACCACCTAACAGTCCAATAAAGATAAGAAGTTTCTTCGGCTTAACAGGATACTATAGAAGGTTTGTGAAAGGCTTCTCCATTATAGCTTCTCCTTTGACTAAACTTTTGAAGAAGGAAGACAAGTTTACTTGATATGACAAATGCCAAGAGAGCTTTGAAACTCTCAAATTCTTGTTGACACAAGATCATATACTTACTTAACCAACTGAAGGGAAAGAGTATGTGATATATAGTGATGCTTCTAATCATGGTCTTGGTTGTGTTCTGATGCATGAAGGAAAAGTTATCTCTTATGCCTCTCAAAAATTAAAACCATATGAATTGAATTATCCTACTAATGATCTTGAACTTGCTGCATGCTTTGAGAATTTAGAGGCATTACTTGTACGGAGAAAAGTTCCATACATTTACTGATCATAAGAGCTTAAAGTACTTAGGTACACAAAAAGAGCTGGACTTGAGATAGTGGAGATGGTTGGATCTTATCAATGATTATGACTGCACAACTGACTATCATACGGGAAAATCCAATGTGGTTGCAGATGCCCTAAGCCATAAATCCTTTGCAAGTCTATCTTTAAGCCCCTTGCCCTTGCTTCTTGAGTTATGAGCCATGAACGCTTGTCTTGGACTCAATTTTGATGGCTCAGTTGTTGCTCATTTTAAAGGCAAGCCAATATTACTTGAACAGGTTAAAGAAGCATAAAATTAGATGAGAAGCTTGTAAAATTGACCAAAGAAGTTCAAAATGGGGGAAAACTTGATTTTACATTGAAGGAGAATGGTGTCCTCTTTTATCAGAATAGGTTATGTATTCCTAATGGATAAAATTTGAAGAGAGAAATTTTGAATGAAGAACATACTTCACCATATACAATGCATTCTGGAGGCACGAAAGTGTACCAAACCATCAAAGAACACTATTGGTGGAATGGCATAAAGAAAGATATTGCAGAGTTTAATTCAAAATGTTTGGTTTGTCAACAAATAGAGGTTGAACATCAAATCCCAGCTGGTTTGCTAAAACCCTTGTCAATAACAGAATGAAAATGGGAGATAATAACTATGGACTTTGTTTCTGGACTTCCTCGCACTCAAAGAAATCATGACACAATTTGGGTAATAGTGGATAGGCTAACAAAGAATGCTCATTTCTTGGTAATTAGAGTGGATTACTCACTTGAGCGTTTGGAAAAATTATACATCAATGAGATTGTGAGACTATATGGGATTCTCATTTCTATTATATCTGATCGAGACCTAAGGTTTATATCTTGATTTTAGGCAAGCTTGCAGGAAACTTTGGGTACTAGGTTAAACTTTAGTACTTCTTTTCATCCCCAGATAGATGGCCAGTCTGAAAGGGTAATAAAATTTTTGTAAGATATGATTTTAGCCTACATTATTGAGTTTGAGGGTAGTTTGGACAAACACTTGGCTTTGATAAAATTTACTTTAATAATAGCTACCAATCAAGTGTTGGCATGCCTCATTATGAAGCTTTACATAGAAGAAAATGTCGAACTCCTCTTTGTTGGAGTGAAAATGGTGAAAAGAAGCTTATTGGTCCTAAGATTATGCAAAAATGGAAGCTAAGGTAAGAATAATCAAGGATCGTCTGAAAATTTCTTCAGATAGACAAAAGTCTTATGATGATCTTAAGAGGTGCAAAATTGACCACCAAGTTTGCGATAAGGTATTTTTAAAGGTTTCTGAATGGAAGAAGATTATGAGATTTGTAAAAAAGAAAAACTTAGCCCTTGATTTATTAGACCATATGAAGTACTTGAGAAAGTTTGCGCACTTGCTTATAAATAAGCTTTGCCACCTGAATAAGACAAGATCCACAACATCTTTCAAGTTTCTATGCTTAGAAAATATCGCTCAGATTCGTCTCATCTTCTCCCTGTTGAAAGCATCGAGGTTAATCCTGAGTTGACATATGAAGAAGAACCTATCCAGATCTAGACGCATGAAGTAAAACTACTTAGAAACTAGAGAATGCTCTTAGTGAAGGTACTTTGGATTAATCATGCTGGCAAAGAATCTACCTGGGAGCGAGAGGCAAACATGCAAACCGAATATCTGTAATTGTTTCGGGACTGAAATTAGGTAAATTTTTAGGGGGAAATTTCTTTAAGAGGGATAGAATTGTGACACCCTAAAATATATAAGAAAACATTTGCACTCCACTATACAATTTGTTGATAAAAAAGGAATGAACTTTACTTATCGCTTCCTAAACTTGAATTTTTCGAAGTTTGGAAATTTGCATAACGTGTATTGTGATGGTATATTAAGATATGGCCTTTGGGTATTTATGTAAACTACATCAACTATATTTATACTATAAACAATTGTAACATAAAAGGGATATAAATCACTTTGGGCAACGAACCTTTTCAATTTTTGGGCAGCCAGTTTTTGTTGTGTATATATATATATAAATCACTTTTAGTTCCATGTATATCACCTCCTCTCACATTTTTGGTTCCATAGGGTTGAGGAAACCCCCAGAACTCTCTCTCAATCATACTCCCCCACAAAATCACCTAGAAAAACTTGTTTTGTCTGCTAAAACTCAAGACAATCCCTCCTTTGTGGTAAGTAATCAAAATTCAATTTTGGAACTGTGTAGTTGTTAGTAAATTTAGCATATCTCATTGTGTTGAGATTTGTTTGGAGTAAAAAAATATATTTTGGAAAACTATTATATACCTATACAAGTCTTATATTTATTTCAAAAACTGGTTTTGCTGTTATGGGGTCAAAAAAGGGGACGCAATACAGGAAATGTTTTATCCAATTTTTCCGATTTAGAAACCTTTTATGCGCTGCTGCTAGTATTTTCAGCATAACTTTTTGTACAAAAAATATTTTGTGATGGTTCTTAACTTCTTTCAACCCTAGGACATGTAGTCTACAACTTTTATGAAGACTACAAATCCTATTTTTGCCGTTTACATATTCAAAACTGAGTCATAACACAAGGCAGGAAGGCTGTCCAGATTTACTGTTTTGAGAATTTGGTGGGATTTGCATAAACTAGGCTCACTTTTGATGTCTATCTTGTTCATTTTCACCTGCTGAAATTACTGAATATTTAATGGGTATTTGATTAAGTATTCAAGGTATTTATACTCTTGTGTAAGCTAAAGAAATTTATTTGAGGAAGTTGACACACTTGTTGGTCTACGATTTGAACTCGTCAAGTTGTAGTAGGACGATTTATGTGCTAAAAAGCCAATATTTGTGTATAAACTTGAACTTGTACTCTAATTACATGCTGGAGCATTTTGATGATTTTCTTGGAACTTTTTTTTGCCTTCTCGTGACTTTATATCGTCATATTAGTATTTTTGAATTATAGAGAGATATTCATAAATTTGCCCACTTGTACAGATTGCTTCATCATTCTGCGTTTTGTTGCGACTTTGTCCTTCTTGTATATAAGCATGCCTCTTTATTAGGATCTTTGGCCATCTTAACTTTTGGTTTACTGTTCGTCTTAATTATGGAAGTTATCCATTTAAGTATGAACTACAAAGCCAGTTTTTACATGGTTCTTGATTCTTTTGATTATTGGCTTTTAGCCCTACATGATACATTGCTTCAGTCCTTGTTGATATTGGATTATGCTTGGTGTGATGGCATGACGTACATATTTGGCGAAACTTGTTATTTGACATCTCGTTAAACAATTCTATAAGCTTTCTTGACACTTGAGCTTTGAATGCCAATTTTGATAATTGTAATATACTTATTAATTTGATTTTTATTTATATGTTATATTGAGATGCCAATAATTTAGAAGGGAATTAGAGAAATCTATGGCTCTAAGCCCAAACTTTATATACCACTGAGCTTTGTGCTTAGCAATAGTTGTTTTCTTTTATAGGTGACATTTGGGAGGATAACTGAAGATGGCCACTTGAAGTAGAATTTTTTTACATCTTTTAGAAGATCACATCTGCATCTATGCATCTATATTTTGTAGTACTTCTGGGACTTGTACATGATCCATGTGGAATGTGATCCATCTGTTGCACTTGTATATGCAAATTTTGGAGGCTTGCTTTATCGTAATACTATAAATTATAAACTTGAATTTGGTGTCACGGTGGTTGTTTTGAGGTGTGTAAATCTAGATCTTGTGATGTATTAAAGACACATTTGGTTTGTAATTTGTGTAATGGAAGAAACTAGTATTTTTCTTTAGCATTTAGACGTTCGAAGATGATGTATAGGATGATCCTGCAGTCGTGATTAAATGAAAAAAAATTCATAAGGTACATGCTCAATTATTTTTGAAAGGTCTTACCATCTTAAGTTGGAACTCTTGCTTGGTATTATATGAATTAGTAAATGTCAAAATATTGCACCTTTAACTTTTTTTTAACGCGCCTAATTCCGCTATTAAAATAAATAAATAATGAATATGTCTTAAATTAAGATCTTTTAAAATGTTATAACTATTATATTTATTTTTATTTCGAAAGTGGCATCCTCCCAAGAGGGTCACTACAATTTTGCTTGAAAAACGATAGCGATGTTGGCGATATAGACTAGTGGTGTGGCGGTGAGGAGAAAATGATGAGTGTGGGGAAGGAATTTTGGAAATTGATGGAGTTTATGGGAAGTTTATAGAGTTTTGAAGTGTTTCTAATGGAGAAGGATAAGAAAGAGACAACTTTGTGGGGGTTAAGAAGATGATGAGATGCAAGTCAGACCGGGTCGTGTCAAGGTTAAACGGGTAGGTAAAAGTTTTAAAAGAACATACATGCACCTGCGCCTACACATGTGATCTGCAGGTGATGACTAGCGGCTCATATATGGGGGTGCAGGTGACGATTTTCTTGGGTTTTACTCCAGTTCACTATTTTGTACATGCGGTAGCACATGCGTGCCACAGGTCCGCCCATGCATTCCGCATGTGGCTCTGCATATACTCAAATTTTTCCATTCTCCTTCCAATTGTACTGCCTCTCATGTGCGTTCCATATGTGTGCTGCAGATTTGCAGATGCATCTTGCACGTGGATCGTGTCCTATTGCGGGAACTTTTGAATAATGTTCCACTTTTCAATCTTCATGCATTCCTAAAAAATCCAAAAACAACAAAAGAGTGAAGTAAATAAATCAAAAACACATGGGTTACCTCCCAAGAAGTGCTTGATTTTACATCGCGGCACGACAATAGTACCTTAAATATCAATGCTTGTCCGGAGCCATGCTAATGTGATTGGCACAATTCCATTTAAAGCTTTGGATGTATCTTCTCATAAGTTTAACCAACTCGTCCCTTTGCCAAACATGAAACACATTGGATGTGGGGAATTGTAGAGTGTCATTTGGACCAATGTACACATCCACCAAATTTGGTGGCATAGGCATTCTAACATCCTCGGGGTAGTACACATCCACCAAATTTGGTGGCATAGGCATGCTAACATCCTCGGGGTACCTCTTCTCTCGACCATCATATAAAACAAGTTGCTTGCTTGGTAGATCACCTCCAAGCTCTTCACCATAATGAATTTCAACCAGCTCATCTCTTGAAGCAATCACAGACATGACCCTATATCCATCCGGTGGTTTAATCGATTGGCAAACAATAAACGTGACATCTTTATCCCCAAGCCAAAATTTGAACTCTCCCAGTTAAACATCCACAAACGCTCTTCCAGTGGCAAAAAATGGGCGCCCTAAGATAATAGATACCTTTAGGTCAATATCACAATCCAATACCACAATGTATGCTGGAAGAATGAACTTGTCGACCTTCACCAACACATCAAATAGGACACTAACCTGGCTTTTAGTTGAACGATCAACCATAAGCAACCTCATTGGAGTTGTCTTGGGCGAACCCAAGTCCCATTTCTTGAAAATCATGAGGGGCATCAAATTAATGCTAGCCCCTAGATCACACAAGGATTTGTTGAACAAGTACATCCCGATGGTGTAAGAAATTGTAAAGGGTCCATTTCACGACCCAAAAATGTGTCGTGATGGAGCTTACATAACCCCCAGTACGCAAGCTAACCCAAAACATGCAGAAGATCAATAAAGCAGTTTATATAAAGAAAGCGGAAGATATGAATATAAGGGAGATAGGGCTAATGGCATATACACATACCATTTGTACTAAATATACAAAAATGGCACTAAAGTAACCAAGAAGATAAAATATACAACAACCAACTCGGACATGGTGTCACTGGTACAAGAGCGTTTAAAGTACGGAGTAGCTATACAACAGACTCTGTATATCCAAAATACAAAATATAGATAGATATGATAGATGGAAAGCATGTAAAGTCTCCAAGGCACCGGAAGATCACCACAATCCGGACTGCAAAGGTCCTCGAAAGATGGGAGGATCAATGAGGGTAGCTCATACTAGAAGGTGCATCAGAAAAAAATACAGTGTGTAGTATAAGTACCAATACAACGGGTACCCAGTAGGCATCATAGGCCGACCGAGCGCAGAAAGATAATAAATTGTATGCAAAGTTCTCCAAATGTAAGTTTTGGTTGACTTCAATGGCTTTTCTTGGCCATGTAATTACAGACGAAGGTATTAGAGTTGATGGCCAAAAGATTGAAGCTGTAAAGAATTGACCGAGTCCCTTGAATACTACAGAGATCCGTAGTTTTTTGGGCTTAGCAGGTTATTATTGGAGGTTTGTAGAAGGATTTTCTTCTATCTCTGCACCATTGACAAAGTTGGCTCATAAAGCTGACAAGTTCCAGTGGTCTGATGCATGTGAGCAGAGTTATTAGGAGTTGCTTACTTCAGCACCTGTCTTAACTCTGCCAGAGGGTACATAAGGTTATGCTGTTTATTGTGATGCTTCAAGGATTGGGTTGGGCTGCATTTTAATGCAACATGGTAAAGTTATTGCCTATGCCTCGAGACAACTGAGAAAGCACGAACAAAATTAACCTACTCATGATCTTGAATTAGCAGCAGTTATATTTCCCCTGAAAATTTGGTGCCATTACTTGTTTCGATTCCATGTAGATATGTTTACGGACCACAAAAGTCTATAGTATTTTTTCAAACAGAATGATTTAAACCTAAGGCAAAGAAGGTGGTTAGAGTTATTAAAGGATTATGACGTAGATATTTTGTACCATCCAGATAAGGCCAATGTAGTGGCCGATGCACTTAACCGCATATCCATGGGAAACTTGAGCCACGTTGAAAATAGAAAGATTGAGATGACAAGAGAACAACATTAGTTAGCTAATTTGCAGGTTCGACTACTAGACCCAGTTAATGGGGGAGTTGTTATCCAAAGTGCAGCGAAATCCTCACTGATAACAGAAGTAAAGGAACGACAATATGATGATCCAGAGTTAGTAAGATTGAGGGAAGAAATTCCGCAGCAGAAGCATTCATTAATAGAGCTTAAGGAAGATGGGGTTCTGAGATATCAAGGTCGTCTATGTGTACCTAACATCGGGGAGCTTCGGGAGAAAATTTTAGCAAAAGTTCACTATTCCCGTTATTCAATCCATCCAGGAGTGACAAAGATGTATCATGATCTTCGACAAATTTATTGGTGGAATAATATGAAGAGAAATATTGCAGAGTTTTTAGCCCAATGCCCGAATTGTCAACAGGTAAAAATTAAACACCAGAGACCTAGAGGGATAACTCAAAGTATAGTGATACCTACCTGGAAATGGGTGGTGATCAACATGGATTTTATTACAGGGTTACCTCGTACTTATCAATAGTATGATTCCATATGGGTGATTGTAGATAGACTTACAAAATCAGCTCACTGTTTGCCAGTCAGGACAACTTATACTGCTGAAGATTATGCCAAGTTGTATATTAGTGAAATAGTTCAACTTCATGGTGTCCCAATTTCCATCATTTCAGACAGGGGTGCTCAGTTTACAGAAAATTTCTGGAGGTGTTTCCAGAAAGGCTTAGGTACTCAAGTAAGTCTTAGTACAACTTTTCATCCACAGACAGATGGACAAGCTAAACGCACTATTCAGACAATTGAAGATATGCTACGAGCTTATGTACTAGATTTTAAAGGGGGTTGGGATGACCATTTGCCACTAGTTGAGTTTTCTTATAATAATAGCTTCCATACAAGCATTCAAATGGCTCCTTATGAAGCTTTATATGGACGAAAGTGTAGATCACCGATTGGATGGTTTGAAATTAGGGAAGAAAAAGTATTAGGGCCCGAGCTAGTTAATCAGGCAGTGGAGAAGGTGAAGCTAATTTGAGAAAGATTACTAACAGCCTAGAGTAGGTAGAAATCATATGCAGATATACGACATCGAGATTTGGAGTTTAGTGTCAGTGATTGGGTTTTCCTAAAGGTTTCGCCCATGAAAAGCATTATGCGATTTGGTAAAAAGGGAAAGCTTAGTACAAGATATATTGGACCATATAAAATCATTCGGAGGGTAGGAAAAGTGGCATATGAGCTAGAGTTACCCACAAAATTGGAGGCAGTCCATCCTGTATTTCATGTATCGATGCTACGAAAGTGCATAGGATATCCTTCACGTATTATGCCTATCAAAGATGTTCAACTTTCTGAAGACTTATCCTATGAGGAAGTACCAATTTCTATCCCATATCATCAAGTTAGAAAGCTCAGAACCAAAGAAGTAGCCTCAATAAAGGTGTTGTGGAGAAATAATAATGTCGAGGAAATGACGTGGGAAGCCGAGAAAGAAATGAGGAAAAAGTATCCCCAGTTATTTACGACCTGAAGATAATATAGAGGTAAGTCATATCCTTATCTTCATAATATTTTACCTACTATGCAAATATGATCAGGTTTGAACATGTGCAAATGATTGCATTTAATTGTATATCATTGTATCTCCCTGTGAGGCATTGTGTTGGACTTTTGCTAAGTTTAAGGTTCTTGGATAGTCCCAATTTTAAAGGAAACTCTGCCAAAATTTCAAAAAAAATCCTAAAGGAGCTCGATACGCATTACCCTCATTCGAGGACGAATGATTCTAAGGGAGGAAGGATGTAACACCCCGTACCTTTCAAAACTTATATGACTAAGTTAATATCGACGAAAGTACTTGAGCTAGAGATTGTGAAGGGATACTTTGGCCTAGAATTTAAAATGGTCAAATGTATATAAGTGTTAAGTTAAAGTATAAGGATGAGGGTTTTGAAAATGTGATAAAACAAGTGAGGTGCTTGCTCGACTTATCTAAGCCCTTAGGTGACAAGTAGGTGCATCACCTACCATTAGGTCTAATAATCCATGGATAAAACGAGTTGAGAAGAGAGGTGAAATGACTGATTTTTCGAAGGGTGGCAAGTTTAAATGCTGCCAGCGCCCAGGCGCAGGGGCGCCCACGCACGTGCAGGCGCAGGCATGCCACAATGCCTAGGCGCCAGAGGAGAGGCCGTGCCATAGTGCCGAAGGTGCCGCAGGGGCGCTTCCCTGCTAGCCCAAAAAGGAATGCAAGCATGCACAGACCAGCATAGGAGCGCCAGTGCAGGTGCGGCTAGGCGCCCGCCTTGGCACCATACCAGTAGCCAGATGCTGCAATGCCACGCGTTTGGTAAACTTTGAAACAGATGGACCCTTGAGAATGCATCTGGGATCATGTGAACATAAACGAGCTGGGCTATTCAACTAAAAACATCATCTGGACTCAATGGAATTGACAAAAACCCCAACAGAGGTCGATTAAACAAAAAGTGGGCCCCATGGTAAAAACCAACTATTGGCCAACCTTTACCAAAATTAAACCCAAAGGCAAAAAAAAGTCCAGAAGCCTTGGGACCCAAACAAAAGGTCCCTCTAGCAAAAAGTCGATATTCCAGAGCTAACAGTGCTAACGGAATTTCCATCCGAGGTCGTCTTCTCTGAATGTTGACCAAAGTCAACCCCACAAGCCAAGCTGGCCTGAAAATAAGGAAAACAACACAAAACCAAACCAAAAGTACCCAGAGCTAGACCAAGTGTCCCATTAGGCAAAAATCCCCGTCCTGGAGCCAATGGAACTGTCAAAATTCGATTCTGAGCATGTTTACCAAGAAAGTTGATCAAAGTCAAAAAATTTCTAAGTTCAAGTTTTAAAATAGGGAAAATGGCCATAATGGCCTAACAAATGGCCCATGCACTAAACTGTCAGTCTCGGCAAGTCATAAATGACCTATAGCCACTGCGGGAAAGCTCGAAATGCGAAAAAAGCATGAAAAACAAAAAATGACCTGGAGGGTCATTACAACATCCAATACTAAAAAGACATTCGTCCTCGAAAGTTAGAGAAAAGATAGTAGCTGAAGACTCAAAAAGGCGAGGATAGCGGGTCTGCATGTTGGTCTCAATCTCCCAAGTAGCCTCCTCTACAGGATGATGCCGCCACTGAACCTTTACTGGTGGAATCTCCTTGGACCTCAACTTCCTAACTTGCCTGTCCAAAATAGCAACAGGCTCCTCCTCAAAGGCTAATGAATTTTCCAATTGAACTGACTCCCACTGAAGTACGTGAGACTCATCCGAAATATACCGATGCAGCAAAGAGACATAGAAAATTGAGTGAACACTAGAAAGAGCATTAGGCAAGTCCAACTTATAAGCAACATCCCCGATGCAATGAAGGATCTCAAATGAGAAATCGAACCTAGGGATGAGCTTACCCTTCCTCCTGAACCTCATCACGCCCTTCATGGGCGACACCCAAAGGAACACAATGTCACCAACCATGAACTCTAGATCTCGAACTCTCCGGTCAGCATAACTCTTCTGCCTACTTTGGGTAGTGCAAAGTTTCTCCTGAATGACCCAAACTCTATCCATAGAATCACGAAGCAAGTCGGTACCCCACGGCCTAAGCTCAAAAGCATCAAACCAACCCACAAGAGATCTACACCGTATTGAATCCGATTTTGACCATTATTTTCATATCTGTAATAGTGCAAAAGGAAGGCCTAGTCTGGACAAAAACCATCTAAATGATGGAATGGTAACTATTATGATATGAAAACTCTACCTAGGCTAAACATTGGTCCCACTGACCCCCAAAATCAATAACACATGCTCACAACATATCCTCTAGAACCTGAATAGTATGCTCTGACTGACCATCTGTCTGCGGATGAAAAACGGTGCTAAGCTCAACTCTAGTACCCAAATCTCTCTGAATAGACCTCCAAAAATACGAAGTGAACTGAGTACCACAGTCAGAAATGATAGAAATTAGCACACAGTACAAATGGACAATCTCTCAAATGTAAATCTGAGCCAACCTCTCAGAACTGTAGGAAGTTTGAACCAACAACAAATGAGCAGACTTTGTCAACCTATCCACAATGACCCAAATAGCATCAAATCTCCGCAAGGTACATGGCAACCCAACCACAAAATCCATAGATATCCGCTCCCATTTCCACTCTCGAATGGGTAGCCTCTGAGACAAACCACCCGACTTCTGGTGCTCAAACTTCACATGCTGATAGTTCAAGCACCTAGACATGAAAGATGAAATATCCCTCATCATCCCACACCACCAGTAGTGCTGCCTTAAGTCATGATACATCTTAGCTGCCCAGGATGAATGGAACATCTAGAACAATGAGCCTCCTCCAAGATTAATCTAACCAAGTCATCAACTCTAGGAACGTAGATATGACCCTTGATCCTCAGAACACCCTCTGAATCTAAGGTCACCTTTCTAGCCTCACCGCCCAACATCTTGTCACGAATGATCCTCAACCTTACATCATCAAACTGTTGTGCCCAAATCTTCTCCAACAAGGAAGATCTAGCCTCAACACAAGCAAGAATATGGCCCGGCTAAGAATTGTCAAGTCTCACTAACCTGTTAGCCAAGGACTGGATTTCCCAAGCTAAAGGTCGCTCCTATGTCTCTAAGAAGGCCAAGCTACCCATACTCACTGCCTTCTAGCTCAATACATACGCTACCATATTTGCCTTTCCCGGATGATAAAGAATAGAGATGTCATAGTCCTTCAGTAACTCCAACTACCTATGCTGCCTCAAATTTAGATCCTTCTGGATAAAAATGTACTGAAGACTACAATGGTCAGTAAAGATCTCACAATGCACACCATAAAGATAATGCCCCAAAATCTTTAACGTGAAGACTACCACGGCCAACTTAAAGTGGGGTAATTCCTCTCGTGAACCTTCAACTGTCTTGAAGCATAAGCAATAACTCGGCCCTGCTGCATCAACACACTACCTAAACCAATACCTAAAGCATTACAATATACGGTAAACCCCTAACCCTTGATCAAAAGAGTAAGAATCAGAGCTGAAGTCAACAAGGCCTTGAGCTTCAGAACGCTCACCTCGCACTCATCTGACCACTGGAAGGGAACATTCTTCTGAGTCAATCTAGTCAATGAAGCCGCTATAGAAGAAAACCCCTCCATGAACCGTCTATAATAACCAGCCAACTTGATGAAACTGCGAACCTTAGTAGGAGAAGTAGGCCTACCCCAATCACGAACTGCCACAATCTTTGCCGGATCCACCATAATCCCGTCCTTGGACACCACGTGCCTTAGGAATGCCACAGACTCAAGCCAAAACTCACACATAGTGAATTTGGCATATAACTAATGGTCTTGCAATGTCTGAAGTACAGACTCCTCTCTACTCCTTTAATATATCAGAATGTCATTGATGAACACAATCACAAATGAGTCCAAGTAGGCACTGAATACACACTTCATCAACTCCATAAATGTTGTTGGGCATTAATCAACCCAAAAGACATGACTAGGAACTCATAATGGCTATACCGAGTGCTAAATATAGTCTTTGGGATGTATGCAGTCGAGATCCTCAACTGGTGATAGCCAGACCTCAAGTCAATCTTAGAGAACACTACTGCCCTTTGTAGCTGGTCAAACAAATCATCAGTACACGGCATCAGACATCTGTTCTTCACTATTACCTTATTCAATTGTCTGTAGTCAATACACATTTGCATGGACCCGTCCTTCTTATTCACAAAAAAAACTGGAGCACCCCATGGAGACACACTAATCCTGATGAACCCTCTACTGAACATATCCTGGAGCTGATCCTTAAGCTTCCTCAACTTAATTGGTGTCATTCGATATAGCAGAATAGAAATGGACTGAGTGCCTGACTCAATATCAGTACCAAAGTCAATGTCATGATCAGGAGGAAGACCCAAAAGATCAGAAGGAAACACATACGAATACTCAAAAACCACAGGAACTGACTCAAGAGAAGGTGTGGTGGCACTAGCATCATGGATGTAGGCAAGATAGGCTAATCATTCCTTCCCAACCAACCACTCGGTTCTCAGGAAAGATATAACTCCCCTCGGTATGTGGCTATCAGCACCCTTCCATATAATAGGAAGTATACTAGGCATCTATAGAGTAATAGCCTTGGCAAAACAATCCAAGACCGCATGGTAAGGAGACAACCAATCCATGCGTAAGATCATATCTAAATCAACCATATCAAGTATAACCAAGTCTACCCATGTGTCATACCCCAAGATAGTCATCACACAAGACCGATACACCTGATCCACTATTAAAGAATCTCTTACTAGGGTAGATACACGCAAGGGCGCAGGTTATGACTCACAAGCAGACTCTAGATGAGTAGCATAATAAGCAGATACATAGGAGAATGTAAACCTCAGATCAAACAAAGCATAAGAAGACTGATGACAAATGGAGATCGTAACTTTGATGATAGCATATGAAGCCTCAGCCTCTATCCAGCCCGAAACTGCATACATGTGGCCTCGACCACCATGACCACCTAATCTATCAGACTGAGGACCACCTCTAGTACCCTGGGGACCACCCTTACTACCCTGTGCACCACCACAATATTCATAAAACAAATACAACATCAACAACAAACTAAAAACGAAGTAAATTTTTTATTAAACACATAAAAGGTCCACGAAAAGGACCTATAAAGTATTCAATAACTTTAAAAAAAGTGTCAAAATGTAAAAAGTTAAAGGAAATGAGTCAATCCTAATGGGGGGTAGTATCCACAAACTCCTCCTCATTTTCACTAGTCTTAGTAACTTTGTCACTTGTTGATGAGGAGGAAGGAGTAGGATCTACATGACTACGACGGTGATGACCAACAAAGGATGACATTTGTTGTTGAAGAGACTGGACAGTCTTGGAAAAATCATCAGTGGTCTCAGTCCATTTTCTCTCGAATTCTGCCAAGGCCCTAGTAAGATCTGCGATCTGCTGTGACATATGTGCAAGCTGAACACCATCAACCGCCTCAGCCTTCCACGAAGATCCAATACCATCCAGTCCTGACTGGATTCGTCACAAATCATTCCTAGAGCCTAGATCATAGACTCTCCCCTTTTGTCTCCCCCTGCCACTTTTTTGGTCCATATTTGAGTGGCTTCCTTGTGTGTAGGCTCGATCGGCAAGCCTAGACCTTGCTGAGTCTGGCTGTACTCATACAAAACACGTCCAAACTCATTCTGCATATAAAAAAATAAAAATTATAATATATACATAATAAATATATATATATATATATATATGTACTTTAATTATATTTAAACTTTAAAACTTACATACGCGTCTTGAGCCCTCTGTTCAACCCATACATCTGGATCTGGCTCATTTTATTATCTCTTATGTGGCCTTTCTTAAAAAGCTCAGCCTGAGTCGGAGGGCGCCCCAAGTCCTTCTCATGCAAACAAAATAAATTTAACATAATGAAGTAATATAATTAATATTATTTAATCAAGTTTATATAAACATATATATAAGTTAAAAGGTTAATATTATTACTTACCATTTCTCTTACAACCTCCGCTACACTCTTTGCACCCATAGTGTGCAACGATCCACCTTTAACACTGCCTCTGGCTTTCTTGCCTTATTAAGACAATGCTTTGAACTCTTTTGAATCCCAATACTTCTTAAGCTGCTCATGAACATGAGGTAGAAGCCAAGATCCACAATTTTTACCATCCCAAATTTTTTTAAGCCATTGGCATAGCCTGGCACTGGCCTTCCTCGCGAAAGTAGTGGAAATGATCTTATTGTACTTTCGCTTCCAAGTACACATTGTCTGAAAGAAAGAAATGATTAATGTTAGATAATATATATATATATATATATATGTATGTATATTATGAAAAGTTAATATATATATATATATATGTATATACCTTAACTCATCAAACATGGCCTGTTGGATCGATCTTGGAATCTCTGACCAGGAGCTCCAAGGTTCTGTAAAAAGCCTCCTAACTGCCTCCTTTAGAGAACGTCGGGGCTCTTTCGTGGGATACCACCTGTAAAGAACATAATAAGCATGTCATCAAGTGATAAATAATTAATTAATATGAAAAATAAACTTATCAATTGATTAGAAAAAAACTTACGATGATCCATCAGGGTGAATCATGACTCTACCAATGGCGTCCTTCTCGCCGGGTCTCAGATTCACGTCATCTTCCTCCTCAGAAAGTACTGATGCAGGTAATGGCAGAAGTCTATAACACTGAGTCAATGGGGGTGTAGAAGTCTGTGTTTCAGACTCAGAGCTGGTATTTCTAAGTCGCAAGCCTGATAAGTGAGGGGAAAAAGAATCATGTGGGGATGGTGTACCATGTGGCGGAGGCATAGAGGGTGTAGGCATGAAAGTTATGTGATGATGAGAAGTAGTGGGTCTAGGACCATGATAATTTGCGGGATTCCCAGTGTCATAGGGGACTAACACTGGTGGAGTAGAGCGAATCTATGGCGAAGATGAAAGATGACCTGGAATATCATCATGCTCTATAGGCCTCCTAGAGCTCTTCATAAACTTACTAGACTTGCTAGTACTTTTACTAGGATGACCTCGATCACCATCACCTGATGACATCTGTATGCATAACCCAAAACTAATTCAGAATTTCCAAATTCAAGAAACTAATTCAAAACTAACACTAACTTAAAGTTGAAAACTAATAGCAAGCATTAATTCAAGATTCTAAAACAAGAATCCAATTCAAAAGGTTAAAGTTAAATACTAATTCAAGATTCTAAAACAAAACCCAAAACTCATTCAAGAACCTATTTCAAATTCAAGTTAATAATCTAATTCAAGAACCTAATTCCAAATTCAATAACCAACCTAATTCTAGTTCAAAAAATCATTCCTAAAGTTGAAAACTAATTCTTAACTCAAAACTAACAATTTAAATTAACAAACTTAACTTAAAAAAAGACTTAACACGTAAAAAAACTAAGGATTTCAAGAAACCCTAATTCAAGAAGCCTTAATTCAAATATACACAGATTCTCAAGTCTAATCTAATTCAATGTTCAAATTACAAGTTCCAAATTCAAGTTCCAAATTCAAGTTCAAAAAAGAACCTAAAGTTGAAAACTAATTCTTAACTCAAAACTAACAATTTAAACTAACAAACTTAACTGAAAAAAGCTTAACTTAAAAAAACTTAGATTCAAGAACCTAATTCAAAAGGTTAAAGTCAAATACTAATTCAAGATTCTAAAATAAAACCCAAAACTAATTCAAAACCTATTTCAAATTCAAAGTTCCCAAATTCAAGAACATAATTTCAAATTCAAGAACCAACCTAATTCTAGTTCAAAAAATCATTCCTAAAGTTGAAAACTAATTCTTAACTCAAAACTAACAAACTTAACTTAAAAAAGCTTAACTTAAAAAAACTTAGATTCTAGAACCTAATTCAAAAGGTTAAAGTTAAATACTAATTCAAGATTCTAAAACAAAATCCAAAACTAATTCATGAACCTATTTCAAATTTAAAGTTTTCAAATTCAAGTTAATAATCTAATTCAAGAACATAATTCCAAATTCAAGAACCAACCTAATTCTAGTTCAAAAAATCATTCCTAAAGTTGAAAAATAATTCTTAACTCAAAATTAACAAACTTAACTTAAAAAAGCTTAACTTAAAAGAACTAAGTTTCAAGAACCTAATTCAAAATATTAAAGTTAAATACTAATTTAAAATTCTAAAAGAAAACCCAAAAGTAATTCAAGAACCTATTTCAAATTCAAGTTAATAATCTAATTCAAGAACCTAATTCCAAATTCAAGAACCAACCTAATTCTAGTTCAAAAAATCATTCCTAAAGTTAAAAACTAATTTTTAACTCAAAACTAACAAACTTAACTTAAAAAAGTTTAACTTAAAAAAACTTAGATTCAAGAACCTAATTCAAAAGGTTAAAATTAAATACTAATTCAAGATTCTAAAATAAAACTCAAAACTAATTCAAGAATCTATTTCAAATTCAAAGTTTCCAAATTCAAGTTAATAATCTACTTCAAGAACATAATTCCAAATTCAAGAACCAACCTAATTCTAGTTCAAAAAATCATTCCTAAAGTTGAAAACTAATTCTTAACTCAAAACTAACAAACTTAACTTAAAAAAGCTTAACTTAAAAAAACTAAGTTTCAAGAACCTAATTCAAAAGGTTAAAGTTAAATACTAATTCAAGATTCTAAAACAAAAACCCAAAACTAATTCAAGAACCTATTTCAAATTCAAGTTAATAA